>VUQH01015638.1:3113-16863 GCA_015106775.1 Etroplus canarensis | reverse complement strand
GGTGGAGAATGGCCAAGCTAAGATCCTGTGGGACTTCCAGATGCAGACGGACAAAATGGTGGTGGCTAACCAACCGGACATAGTGGTAGACAAGCTGAAGAAGACGGCCGTAGTGATAGATGTAGCGATACCGAATGACAGCAACATCAGGAAGAAGGAACACGAGAAGCTAGAAAAGTACCAAGGGCTCAGAGAAGAGCTCGAGAAGATGTGCAGGGTGAAGGTAACAGTGGTCCCAGTGGTAATCGGAGCACTAGGTGCAGTGACTCCCAAGCTAGGCGAGTGGCACCAGCAGATCCCAGATACAACATCCAAGATCTCTGTCCAGAAGAGCACAGTCCTAGGAACAGCTAAGATACTGCGCAGGACCCTCAAGCCCCCATGAAGGATAGACCACCCACAGGGGCAAGAGGGGATCATGCTTACCTCCAACACATACTGACATTTCCAGACGTATTTGGCATGTTCCAGTCGTATGAACATGTTTCTAACATACATAATGGCCTATGTGCTGCGCTGAAGGGAAGTGGTAAAAATGGGCTTCACGTTGTGAATGCCGGCAATATGCTAGCATTCGTTTGTATTACATTATATATATGTTAGCAATACGTTATGTATACATCCATAACATCACTGTTCTGCATATGCCAGTGTTTTAGAGAAATTTGGATGCGTCAGCATACGCTTGTTAAATCATAATGGTGTGACAGGGCCATAACAAACAATTAATGTTAATGTTATTTTGTGTCTTGAGAATATTTAAAACTACAATTTTAAACCTTAATTGTTGCGCTTCATTTTAAATGTGTCTCATTTATACCTGTTTGTACTGTTAAGAATAGACTGCCAAGGCTGTAGCTGTCACTGAAGTCATACCCTCAGCAGTTTTTACCTACCTACTACTTTAGAAGGCTGGGAAGAAATTATCATTCTTGAATTAAAATTTTAATACGGTAAAAAGTGTTTTTATAAGCCAGTTTCTCTCATTGGTAAATAATTATATAGGAATGAATACATTTCTCATAGACTTAAATGTGTGAGAGGGTTGGACTGACCTTTGTACGTCTTAAATCCTGACTACATTACTAAGCAAGAAATAAGTCATCTTATTATTGTTTTGCATTTCTAATTGTATCAAATGTATTTGGTAGCTGGCATTTGATATGTGCACAACTCCACCAGTAATTCTGTTGTTTTGCATGATTTGTAATTTACCCCACTTGTGCGTATGACATTGAACAAATCCAAATATCATTGGTGTCCTTTGTTTTCTTGTGTTTGCCTCACATTAATCCCACTGCCTTGAAGTCTCATTCTCTCTGTCAGGCTTCTAAAAATGAACCTAATCTCCGTTGCTCGTCCCACCCACTCATCCCATGGTTTTGTAGCGTCTTCTAAGTGGAGGATATTGAGTATCATATTACACTCCAACACCAGACACTCGGTGTGACTTAGCAATTACGATGCAGAAGCTGTTGTCTTTGAGATAGGCACAAGTGGAGGAGGAGAAACAGGAGGAAGGGGAGGATTATGAGGCTAATTCCCTTATAACTTTTTCCCTCATTAATCTCTGCGGAGGGACACGGGATTCTTTAAATGCTAATGTCCAATAAAGATGTCAGCAATGACATTTTACAGTGACTGCACAGATGTGAACAAGGTTGGCTGTGTAGTTGTGGAAGAACTTCTCCCACTTTCCTCGTCTCTCATGTTAATTTGAAGGCCCCCCTTTTAGGATTAGACATCATGTGTTCCGGTCATCTGTACATTTACTTATCCTTTTAAACTCAAACATTTTGGACCAAGGTCAAACGCAACGGGCAACTACTGTCCCCAAGAATAACTTTGATATGCTGCTTGAGGATAGAAATGAAGGGGTAAGGCACAAAAAACATCAAATAAAACTTTCCCAGATGACATAAACTTTAATTCATGTACAATTTAATTCTGTTTCATGTACACACAATCAAGTGTATTTAGAGGAAATTAAATGGAGGTCAATGTGGCAACAAGATAAAGAGCCACTGGAAGAAATACATCCTTATTTGTCATCACAGAACACACTTATGGACAACAAGGAAAATGTGTATTTCTTTAACAGCACCCATTGATCACCTAAAAACAAAGGACAAAAATCACTAAAACTTCCAGAGCAAAATCAGTCATTACAATCCCTTTACACTGAATTAATGTCCAGAAGGTAGCAAGTGAAATGTAGCTGCACACAGCTCCTTCCTTTAATTTCTCTTCCGAGGACAAATCATCGTCTGAAAATTCCTTTTTAAAGGGATGTGATTGTTTCAACACACAGTCATTCCGCTGAGGCTTTATTGCTGACCATATTGCTAAAGCACTAGTCAGCCCTCCAGAGCACCCTTTTGGAGTTTAATAAAAATGCGACGACACTAGAGGTTTGCATAATACCGGTCTCTGTTCATGTAATCTCTGTAGGCAAACTTGGCGTCCTTCTTGCCATGCGGGATACGTCCGAACGGCGCGTGGTCGTTAAAACATGAGTCGAAGACCTCGTCAACTATTTTCTCCGCCTCCTCTCGGCTGATTTTCCTCACGGCCAGGATGGAGCGAAGCGCACGGCCTCGGACGCACTCCTGTGTAAGGAAAGCGCACAAGTTTGGTTTTAAATTGGAGCCGTAGGCCGAAAACTACACACAGAAGTCACATTTTCGCACGGCACGGGTACCTGATGATGCTGCTTTAAGCCAAAGTTGAATCTGGCAACTTCGTTGGTGAAGGAGCAGTCTCCACTGAGGTTAGCTGCCCGGATCTGAAATAAAGACACCAGAAAAACCAGAAACGTCAAGGACGGCAAAACATTGACAGTTCACTCTGTGAGGTTTCACCAAACTCCTTCCAGAAATCTTTTTGCAACACCCCCAGGCACATATTTGGTCAGTTAAAGCATTAGTTGTATTAACTTTCAATTTAATGGTCACCAGGACATAACAACTACATGTACAGAATCACCGGTCAAAAGATCCTTAAAAAGTTTGCTGACTATGCTTCAAAATACGCTACATGGACAAAAGTATTGGGCCACCTACACATTACACCTACAGGAGCTTTTATGACATCCCAACTATAGAGTTGGTCCCTCTTTGCAGCTATAACACCTTCTACTCTTCTGGGAAGGCTTTCTACAAGATTCTGGAGTGTGTCTGTGGGAATTTTTACCCACTCATCCAGAAGCACATATGAGAGGTCACACACTGATGTTGGATGAGAGAGCTTGGCTTGCAATCTCCATTCTAATTCATCCCAAATGTCTTTGATGGGGTTAAGGTCCGAGCTCTTGGCCAGTCAAGATCTTCTACACCAAACTCATCCAACAATGCCTTTATGGACCTTGCTTCTTGTGTCAGCACATATCGATGTGCCATCCTGGAGGAGCTGATTTACCTGCGCCACAGGAATAGGCTGCAGGTGCCATCTCATGCTACCAGCACTGACAAGGACATTATCAGGAAAGATAAGTAAAGAGCAATGATCTGTTACCTTTTTTTTTTTTTTTTACAAAAAAATAAAACAGCACTGAAGACTTTGCTACTCACCTCAGAACAGGCCAGATGTCTAAAGTTGTTGAACCAGTCCACGTGGGCCCGGCAGTGGTCAAAGGCATGGATGAGCTCGTGCGTGACCACTCGGTTCATGTGGGATTGTTGGTGGATGTTGTTCTGACACAAAACGATCTAGAAACAACCACAAACATCATCAGCTCTCATAGTCCGGCACAATCTAAAATACATTTGCGCTTGTCTCTCTTACCTGAGATGAAGCTGCATCAAAGCCTCCGCTGACCGTCCCGTCACAGTCCTCGCAGGAGAAGTGGCGCTCTTTAAACACTTTGCTGCGGCCACAGGGAAAAGAAAAAACATTGTGATGCTGTTTGTTCTGTAATAGTTGCATTTCTGAAGACGCGAAAGTGAAATTGTCATACTGGAGAAACTAGAAATACATATTTGGACATTTGCAGTATTAATTGTGAATTTTCTTTCTCTGCACGTACACTCACCAGCCACTTCATTAGGTATATCTGTTCAACTGCTCATTTATCTCATCAGCCAATCACATACCAGCAACTCAATGCATTTAGGCATGTAGACATGATCAAGACGGCCTGCTGAAGTTCAAGCTGGGCATCAGAATAAGTAAGAAAGGTGATTTAAGTGACTATGAACGAGGCATGGTTGTTGGTGCCTGATGGGCCGGTGTGAGTAGAAACTGCTCATCTGTTGGGATTTTTCCCCACAACCATCTCTGAGTTTTACAGAGAACGGGCCGAAAAAGAGAAAATACCCAGTGAGATGCAGTTCTCTAGAAGAATATGCCTTGTTGATGCCAGAGGTCAGAAGAAAATGGCCAGACTGCTTTAAGCTGACTGGAAGATAAAAGTAACCACTCATTACAACCGAAATATGCAGAAGAGCATCTCTGAACACACAACATGTCGAACCTTGAAGCAGATGGACTACAGCAGCAGAAGGCCACACTGGGTGCCCCTCCTGTCAGCTAAGAACAGGAAACTGAGGCCACAATTAGCACAAGATCACCAAAAGTGAACAATAGAGGATTGGTAAAAACACTGCCTGGTCTGATGAGTCTCGATTTCTGCTGCCACATTTTTATGGCTGGGTCAGAATTTGGCATCACCAACATGAAAGCATGGATCCATCTTGCTTGTATCAGTGGTTCAGGCCATTGGTTGTGGTGTAATGATGTGGGGGATATTTACCTGGCACACTGTGAGCCCCTTAGTCCCACAGCACACACCACAGCCTACCCGAGTTTTGTTGCTGAGCACGCCATCTCGTTATGACCACAATGTACCCATCTTCCGATGGCTGCTTTCAACAAGATAACACTTAAATGGTCTCCACAGTCACCAGATCTCAATCCACTAGAGCACCATTGGGATGGGGTGGAACAGGAGCTTCTCATCAGGGATGTACAGCTGATAAATCTGCAGAAACTGTGCGATGCTATCGCATCAATATGGACCAAACTCTCTGAGATGCCATGAAAAATGAAGGCAGTTCTGAAGACAAAAGGGGGTCCAACCCAGTACTAGCCAGGTGTAACTAATGAAGTGGCCAGTGAGTGTATATAGCAGCTGTAAACACAAACAGTAAAAAGGCTCTGGGGCTGCCTGTGGTTTTTGTGCCCATCTCTAGTGGCTCCCTGAAGCTTTGACAAAAACTAGGTGAAATTTGAAATAACAATGGTCACTCTTAACATGTTTTTTTTTTATTCATAATGAGTTTAAGTGATTCTGTACATTCTCTATCACTTGATGCCCTCCTCCTCTTAATTTTGCTGAACATGTGTTTAGCAGGGATGTGAATACATAAATAGATAGTCCTAAGAATTATACCCCTGGCCATGGATTCCAAATCCACAACAACAAATGTTGCTTGATTAGAAACTGGCCAATTTATTTTGCTGCTGTCTTTTCAGTTTTTATTTATTACCAAATTAGGCTGCTTTTAATCTGGCCAGGGAGGGGGCAGGTCAGTAGGGCCGGTCCTTAGCCTGTGTAAATGGGGAGGCTTGCGTCAGGAAGGCCATCCGGCATAAAATCTTTGCCAAATCAAATATGCGGACTCATACTACGACTTTCAAACCAGATAGGTTGAGGTCAGGGTTAACGACGGTGCTGGCGGAAACTATGCTACTGTTGGCTGAAGACAAAGGAGGAGGAGAGGGGGGAGGTAGAGGTGTGGAGGTGAGAGTAGGCTCCAAAGTTATTATAGTTCTGTATTTTCTAATTAGTTCTTATTTTCAGTTCAGTTTAGTTTCAGTTAGTTTTCAGAGCAGGTCTGCTCATTATATTTGAGCTTTTATTGTTTGAAAATGTTTCATTTCAGTTTAGTTTTTATTAGTTTCAGTGCTTGTTTTAGTTTTGTTGATTATTTTAAAATGGATGGTATTTGTCAGGGGATGATTTAGGATGTTTAGATCAGAAATTACAATGGAAACACGACACAGATGAGTCACAATCATGTGGACACTCTGAGTCTCAACAAACAGATGCACCAAAGCCTCATCAGACAGGCTGACTGACCTAAGCCCACAAAGTCGTTTTAGTTAGTTTTGATTTTTCCCAAAAGTCTAGTTTATATTTTTATCTCAGTTAACAAAAATTAATTTTCTCATGTAATTTTGACTTTTACTTTAGTTTTAGTTAACTATAATAACCTTTGTAGGGACTACGACTGGCAAAGGGGGAGAGCTGGCTGATGTGATGGAGGGAAGGAGGGCAGGTATACGGGTGGAAGGGAAGAAGATGGAGCTGCCAGGCAGGAGGAGAAGAGGAAGATCACAGAGGAGGACATGCAGAGGGTTGGTGTGCAGGAAGAGGATGCGAGGGACAGCTGCCAAAAGAAGACGACCGCCACATTAGGCTGCTTTTAATTTGATTCATTTCCACAGGAGGTCCCAAAGTGGTGTTTAAAGTAGGCCTGCACATGTCAGTACACATTTTTTTCACCTGCATCACAACTGTGCTGTTTTGTTGCTCCAAAAAGCTTTAAAAAGAAAGTAAGGATTTTTATTATTTTAGTTTTAGGCTGTGTCACCTTCATTATAAACCCTCAAACATCTTACAGATTGTTGGGGGTCAAAGGTTGCTTAAAAGTGGCTCCTTTGATAGTAAAGCCTGCAGACACCGGCCCTCATCAGATCTGCTATCAGGGTGGCTGCAGGTCAGCAGAGATAAAAGACGCAGGAGTTTTATTTTGAAAGGTCACCTACCATCCTGAGCTCTTCATGGCACTGAGGAGGAGTTTGGCGTAAGGACCTGAAAGAAGAACACAGGCTGTTTAGCTTTATGGCCGCCCCACACCCTGTGAGTTTATAACGCTGACGTTACAAAGGCATGTAGTCCCCAAACACCTCTCACGGAGGGCTCAGGTCGGCTGCTGCTCGCTGCTGAGGCGACGCTCCCGTTAAAAACACATACTCACTGGTCTCCACCGCGAACTGCAGCATGACCTGACACTTGTGGTTGAAAGTGAACAGGCTCCCTGCGAGCGATCTCTTCTGGTGCTCTCCCGGGTTTCTCTCCGGGAACAGGTCGTATCCGTATTCCTCCTCCTGTTTAGTCTGGTCCATGGCGTGAAACGTCTCTTATTTGGAAACGTCCTCCTGGTTAGCTGCGGCCAGCTAGCAGGAGGGGGGGTCGCTGTTTTGTAGATCACGTGGTAGCATTAGGTCAAACGTAAAATATAATTTTTTAAAAAACATTTTTAAGTGGCTGTTATAACTCTTATGGAAAACATCAGCGGTTATGATTCACATAAAGATAGAAAATAATAAAATGAATAAAAATATTAGCCGTTTTATGCAGCCGGGCGACCGTAAAGATCGTCTATTCGTGAAGTCGTTTACTCGAATTGGTTTTTGAGGACCAAAACGAAAAGCCCATCCAAACCTAGGCGTGCGTGTTGTGGAGGACCAGGAGTGCCGCGGAAATCAAAATTAAGCATCGCAGGGACATTAACCATTCAGTTGACAGTAATAAGATGAATTTAAAAAAGGAATTTCAAAATGAACTATTAATCAATTAATGCACCTTTGGCTGCTTCCTTGTTATTCCTCCCCAAGGGGTCGCCGCAGTAAATTAAACCGCATTGGTATACATAGTTCCCACATGACGTCACAACAAACGAGCGGCCGCCGTTGCTATAGGCAAGCTGCAGGCAGCTGTGCATTCAGGACACTTGAGGAAACGTCACCAACCCAACCATAACAAACTGATTGTACGCCTCCAGTGACTTGCCAACATAAGCTAATGGTACACGTATTAGACCCCCCATTCCACTGGAGCCATAATAGCACCGATTATGGCGAGCTGTGCCAATTTAGCATTCCCGATCAACATGGCACAAAACAGTGTGAAACAGCTGAAAATTGGGTTCCTAACGATCTGTTGCCATTATATTCCCATCAGAAGGCCAGCATTCATGTTGTGACCCCGGCGCGTTGCCGCGGGGTTCAGGATGCACTCACGATGTATTCTATTTGATGTTGACATCGCTTGGCATCACTGCCCTATCATGCTGTTTTGACCGGCTGTTACCAGCAATACCGGAACTATGTTCCCACAGACACGCTTTTTAGTCACGTGACCTCCCTAGCGACGCCATCTTTGTTGGCAAGCTGTACTTGTTTACACACACCGCTGTTTATCTCCCTGCGAATTTTAAACTGTTTTGATGTCGGATTCGACTTGTGATCAAAATCATGGAAAGGCAAAAGGAAAAGGACTATGTAGAATCATGAAGTATGGAGAACAGAAAGACATACGATGAGAAAATCACTGTAATAGGTGTGGATCCATATTCATTAGCAAAGGAAAAGCTGAAGCATGAAGTTTCAGCCTTGCCACCAATTCAATACTATGACGATTAAAGACATTTTATTGGCGGTAAACTGATATTGAACTGCCGTTTATTCCCGTTGCTTTCCCGTCATAGTCCTGGTATTGCCTATAAGCTGGTCAAAACAGCATGATCAGGGGCAATGATGCCAAACGATATTGACGTAAAAAGAGAATACATCATGAGGGCATCCTGAACGCTGCGGCAACACATCGGGGACACAGCGTGAATGCCGGCCTTTTGACGGGAATATAATGGCAATAGATTGTCAGGAACCCAATTTTCAGCCATGTCACACCGTTTTGATCGGGAACGCTAAATTGGCATGGATCGCAATCTTCTTCTTCTTTCGGCTGCTCCCGTTAGGGGTCACCACAGCGGGTCATCTGCCTCCATCTCACCCTATTCTTTGCAGTCTCTTCCCTCACACCGACCCTCTGCATGTCCTCCTTCACTACATCCATGAACCTTCTCTGTGGTCTTCGGCGCTATTACAGCTCCAGTGGAACAGGGGTCAAATGGAGGTCTAAGACGTGTACCATTATCTTGTGTTGGCATGCAGCTTTTATACCAGTGAGCAATTCCAGGCCACACAAGTCACTGGAGGCGTACAATCAGTTTGTTAATGGTTGGGTTGGCGACGTTTCCTCAAGTGTCCTGAATGCACAGCTGCCTGCAGCTTGCCTATAGCGATGGCGGCCGCTCGTATATGTTGTGACGTCATATGGGAACTATGGATTTTGGCTGAGGTTTTACACCAGCTGCCCTCAATGTTGAGAGGGCTTGTGCTCAGATCTGTAATCAAACCAGGAACCTTTCGCTTGTGAGGCGGATGTGTAAATCACTACACTGTGGGAGCACTATTAATCAATTAATAAATAGTTCAAATGGAAAAGAAAATTAAAAATGATAAACACTTAATAAAAACAGATTTCAAAAAAATATCTTTATTTAGAATTAAAAAGGTAATTTTTTAAATCCTCTTCAAAAATAATTTTAGCAAAGGATTTCCAAAATGGTTTTTAAACCATTTTAAAAATCTTTTTCGAAACCCGTTTTCAGAATCCTTTACTATTTTGAAAATCCTTCTCGGAAACCATTTTCAAAATCATTTCAAAAACAGTTTTTCAAAACTATTTTTAGAATCCTTTTCAAAAACAGTATAAATTATCCAGAACAATCTTTTTTTCAAAATCTGTTTGAAAACCTTTTCAAAAACAACTTTTGAAATAGTTTTAAAAGTCTCTATTTAGCCTTTCAAAAAGGATTTTTGAAGTGATTTTGAAAAGCGTATTCAAAAAGGATTTCAAAAGTGATCTTTTTAATCCTGAATTGAGAAATGGTTTTGTAAAAAGAGGTTTTGATTGAGTGTTTAATAGATAGATAGATAGAACTTCATTGATCCTTAGGGAGGTTCCCCTGGGAAATTAAAAACTCTAGCAGCACTGTAGCACCATGAAAACACAGAAAAAAACACACCATTAAATAAAAACTATATAAATCCTACACTATATACATATAAAAGGAAAACACACTATTAAATATAAATTATATAAATCCAATGCTGTATAAATATAAAAAGAAGAATTAAGCATAAGTGTACATTAGCATGCAATATACTCTATTTAACAGTATTAGGTGTTATAATGATGTAATGTGATATAATGATAAGGGTTGTATGTGTTGATTCATTTTCCATCTTGAGTATTTGTTAGTGGCTTATTTCGAAACTCCTTTATTTAAATTTATATTTTATTTGTGAACTAATCCTTAATTAGTTTAATGCTAAATTTCAATTTTCCGCGGCACTCTTGGTCCTCCATAAAATTCTAACACAGACGATCTTTGGCTAGCACGTCCGGCGCGGCACACGCGCAGCAGAGGCTGCTGTCATGACTGCGAGCGTAAACAGAAAGCTGTGAATAAACTACAGTTTTTATTGTAGTTTTTAGTCAAACCAACTGAAGCTACATTTTAACTATCGACCCGGGAAAGAACAGGCAGGTATTTCACACGGTTCGTGTAAGAGCGGGGCCATTTTCGTCTACTTTACTCTTTAAATACGGGGAGTTTTTAGCAGCCAGCTAGCTGCTAGCCGCAGAAGCGCGACGGCGTGAATCTCGGGCTGCCGCGCGGACCTGAAGGAATTTGTCCACAAACAAATGTGTGTTTCGCAGGGAGCAGCATGTCCGGGGGTAGCAGAGCCGCCGAGCTGCAGCTTCAGATGCGGCAGAACGCGGAGGAGCTGCACAGCTTCGTGAGGGAGCTGGAGAGCTGGGCGGAGGACGTGAAGAAGAAGGATGAGGAGCTGAGGACAGGAGCCGCCCAGGAGGTTCAGGTACGACCCCAGCTGCAGGCAGCCCACCGGGTTCTGGGTGAGCGCCCTTCAGGTGTCAGCAGCTTGTTGTCTCTGTTGTAGAGAAAACTCCCACCGGTGCGCAACAAGGACTACAAAGCCAAGCTGAGAGAGGAGAAGAAGAAGAAGAAGAAGGAGGAGGAGCTGAGTGGAGATGGTGACACAAGAACAGAGCAGACTAAGCAAGCATCGAGAATAAAAGCATACGACTATCGATCCTGGGACAAGTTTGATGTGGTACCTGTGAAAATCTGTAAAATACACGTATTACAAGCGGTGAAGCTCTAATGCAGACCACTACAGCTTTCATGTGATTTGTTTGTTGTGATGGCAGGACAAGGCTCTGGAAGAGGTGGATCAGGAGGAGGAGTGCCCCGCGGAGTCCAATGAGTCGGATTCAGAGGAAGCCGCAATCGATCCAGAGAAAGCGCTGGCCGAGAAGGAGAAGGTGAAGTATTCCAGTTAATAAAAGGAAATGAGACCTGAAGCTGAGGTCTGCATCAGCTAGTGGTAGAAATGTCTGGAATGTAATGCAGTGGGGCTCTCGGGTGTTCTGTTTTGCTTTCTGATAATTATTCTCAACTTTTCCCATTTAACATCATTCCCTGCTGCATTTAAGCACATGTAGGTATGATTTTACTCCTCTGTTCTCTTTGGCTCCAGATGTGAGAGTCACTGTATAAGTTATTGAGGGTTGTGTCTGTCAGGGTGGCTGTTGCAATGTGCATGTGGCACCTGATCATAACAGTGATGGATAAAACATGTCACATCCAGTGTGAACGTAGCCTTTGTCACTTCAACATGTTTCCACTGTTCCAGAGTCCAGCGGCGGTGTGCTTTACACCACTCTATCCATCGCTTGGGATGGTACTTGGTAATATAAGCCTTGCACGCAGCTGCTCAGCCAGAATCATAGAAAGCCATGCCATGAAGCTCTTGGCGCACACTTTTTGTGCTGATGTTAATGCCACAGGTGGTTTGGAACTCTGCAGTTATTTATCAGCAGAACATTAGCAACCTTCAGATGCTGTTTACCTCAGCACCCCACTCTGTAACTTCAGATGATCTGCCACTTCTGGCTGAGTTGCTGTGGTTCCTAAATGCTCCCACTTTGAAATAATAGAATTCATAGTTGATGGTGGAATATCTAGGAGGGCAGAAATTTTATGAACTGACTTTTTGCAACAGTGATGTACTGTTACAGTCCGATTTCAGCGAGCTCTTTCGGATGACTCTTTCTGTGTGGCAGGAATAATTAAATTAGCCACTAAAAATTCCGATGTGGTATGAACTGTCATTTCAGTTACTCCCTTGTATTCTCCCCAGGGGGTCACCGCAGTGGATTAATGAGCATCAGTAATTTGAACAAGGTTTTTATGCTGGATGCCCTTACTGACACAACCCATCATGGTGAGAGTGTCCCCACCTCGAAAGGCATCTGGTGTAAAAACCTCTGCCAAATTACTGAAGTGGTATGGACTAACAAATCCTATTTTGAGAGCAACAAGAAGGACCAGCTATTGAAGAAGAAGATCCTCTCCTATCAGATGCCTTATTACCTCAATAAGAGCTGTTGTAGTGGTAATTTGGCAGTTTCTTTCATTTTTTTTCTTAATATAGCAGTGTGGTGTGTCTCTTGCGTCCCTTCTGAAATCTACACTTATGTTTCCTTCTAAAACAGTTCATACTTTGATTTTCAGGGTAACACGTTTTTTAAAGATGGGAAGTACGATGACGCCATTGAATGTTACACGAGCGGGATGGCTGCTGATCCTTACAACCCCGTACTTCCCACAAACAGAGCTACATCATTCTTCAGATTAAAAAAGTAAGTTACGTGTATGTCCACTGTCAAGGGTGTTTGAGGTGTTTTTCCATCAATATCTTATAATAATAGAAGGGTTTGTCCATTTGCAGGTATGCTGTGGCTGAGTCCGACTGCAACCTGGCGATCGCTCTCGACAGCAATTACTTCAAAGCGTACGCACGGAGAGGAGCTGCTCGGTTTGCCCTGAAGAAGTATGAACCTGCATTAGAAGGTAACAAGCACAATAAGAGAGCATATTTTAATTTGAGTGCCCTGAGATGACTGTAAAAATTCTTTATAGATTACGAGATGGTTCTTAAGCTCGATCCAGGAAACATGGAAGCACAGAATGAAATTAAGAAAATCAGAGAGGTGAGTGAGTGCGTGGCAGTTGTTTGTGGTTCTTTTCACCTCGCTGGTTCTTCCTCTCGGATGTCCTCCTGATGTTCTGGCTGGTTCAGGTTCTCGGACATCAGACGTCCACCGTCCTGAGTGAAGCCACACAGCCAGAGGAGGCTCCTACAATTGAGCCTGATCAGCAGAAGCGGGTGGAGGAGCAGCAGAGGAGACAGGAGGCGGTTATCCAGAAAGACAGAGTAAGCATTGCATGATGAGTTCTAGCACTGTTCTCCACTTCTTCCCGAAAAGCTCTCCTTAGTGAGGATGGATATTCTGTTTCTCAGGGGAATGCCTACTTCAAAGAGGGGAAGTATGAAGCAGCTGCAGAGTGCTACACCCGAGGCATGGAGGCGGACGACATGAACGTCCTGCTGCCTGCCAACAGAGCCATGGCTTACCTCAAGCTGGAGAAGTGAGGGCACATTTTTATTGGCAGAAATGAAAACTACTGGAGAGTTTCCTTTCCTTTCAGATTATAAACTTTGTTCACGGCTTTGCAAACCCTTTGCTTTTGTTTTTCCTCTTTCCTACTGCAGGTTTAAGGAGGCAGAGGAGGACTGCACTAAAGCCATTTCCCTGGACAATACTTATTCCAAGGCGTTTGCCCGCAGAGGCACAGCCAGAGTGGCATTAGGGAAACTGGAGGAGGCCCAACAAGGTCTGCATCTGTGTTTTTATGGGCCCCAAAAGAAGATATGCTGTATTCTTCTGTCTGTGTGCTGTTGGGTTCATTTTAATCTTCATTTCTGGTGTGTGTGTGTGTGTGTGTGTGTGTGTGTGTGTGTGTGTGTG
>VUQH01015631.1:0-14216 GCA_015106775.1 Etroplus canarensis | reverse complement strand
TCCAAAAGTGTGTTCATAAACCCTACCGCCAACCTTTATTTATCGGCCTCATTGCTACATTATGGAAGACATGGATGATGTTGAGAGTAGCTTGGGTTTATTTGTTTTGGAGAGCTTTACAAAGGCGCCGGCAAACACGTCCCCATGTCTGGGTTCATGATATAATTCAGAGACGCTCCCAGTATGGTGAGTTTCACCATCTACTCCAGGAGCTGCGTCTGGATGACGGCCGCTTTCAGCGGTACTTCCGTCTCTCTGTGGCGCAGTTTGATAACTTGCTGTCCATTGGTCCGCGGATTACGCGACAGGACACCAACTACAGGCGCTCTATTCCAGGACTCCACCTGCTGGTCACATCATAACACGTCACTACCAGAGCCGAGTTCCTGATTGGTTGACGCGACGCAAATATTCACCAAAGTTCAGATTTTTCAACTCTGGAAAATTCGCGCCGCGCGGCATAATTTTCACCGCACCGTGCGAAACGCGCCGCCGCTCGCAAATCGCGCCGCAGGACCTCTCGCCGCGTGTTTACATTGACTTAACATTGAAACCGGCTGCCCCAGCCGCGCGACTCACATTCGGTGTGAACGTACCTGTAGACGTAACTCTCAGGTCACAGTCTGACCTTGGGACGTCCCCTCCTGGAAAGATTGTAGCATTGTGTTAACACACACCTGAATGTTCCAGAGCAAACTGCAAAAACCTCTGCTTTTATAGAGGAGCTGAGGATCAGTGGTGGTGTACTTGGTTTATGATTGGCCTGCATCAAGTCCAGTGAAAAGTTTCTTTTTCACATAAAAGAAACTTTAATAGAAACTGGAACAGAGAAAAGAGAGTTTCCTGATCCACTTTGTTTGATAGCTGCCTCTGTGGGGAATGGTACCGACACACTAAATGATGTGTCTTGACTCTGGAGTTCAGCTGCTGGCAAACCAAAGCTACCAGTTATACTTTATGGAATGATCATTTTTCCAAAGCTGTATGCCAACATCAGGATAGCTTATTTATATCATACAAATTCATTTGGAAAATATCAAACAATACAATTTTTATTGATATGATTACTAAGAGTTGAAGCAAACAATCATTTATTATTTATTAGCATTAACCAGTTTCATAGCTCTTACAGAGGCTGAAGGGGTTTTTGGTTCCTTGTCCTGCTGGATAATAAACAGCTGTTTCACTGAGCAGGAGGCTGGACTGACTGTCTGTGGGAAATGTTCTAGCCAAGCTGTTTAATTGTTGCCTTGGATTTTGAATGAATGTCCGAGAGTGTAACCAGTAAAGCCTCCTGACACCATAGTGGCTCCTCTTCTTGTTTCATGGTGGGAACCATAGACAGACCTTATGCACTGGTATTTATATTGTGTTTTTTCTGTTCAGGAAGCTCAGTGGTGCAGTGGTTAGTGCCGTCATCTCACAGCAAGAAGGTTGTGGTTTGAACCTCCAGGTCTTATGTGTTGATTCTAAATCGGCCAAATGTGAGATGGATAAAGCGCTTACTCGCAGTGTATTTTCAGTATGCATCGCATGGCCTTGTTTACTGCATGCAACAGTGTTATTTTCATAGTTTTTATGTCTTCCATTTTGTTCCACACAGCAGATATTATTAACATGAAGACAAATTCCTGGAATAGTAAGTGTGTCTGAACTGGACCTGTTAGTGTGTGCCTGATTTTGGTTCTTTCCTGTCTCTCTCCTGGAAGCGCTCTCTGTTTTTAGCATTTCTTTGTAGCCTCAGCACAGAAAGTGAGAAACAGAACTGGAGAAGATGTTTTTGCACTGGGGGCCAGTCGTTCATCGTGATTTGGGCAGAAGGACTTTGGTCCAATAAATGATTTCTCTGAAATACACTTAGACTGAGAAACTACATGGTTATTTGAGGACCTGAAAATTGTGTTAGTTAATTCTAGGAGGAAGAAACATTTGCTGGCCGGCTCTGTTTGACCAAAATCTGTCTTGATTCGGCAGATGTTAAGCTGTTGGACTGCAGTAACAACCAGCTGACTGACATTCCTGCCAGCTTATCAGGGATGCTTGCTCTGGAGCAGCTTTACCTTAGACACAACAAGCTCCGCCTACTCCCAAAGCTCCCTGCACCTGCACTAAAGGTAACCATAGTAACAGCATTTGTCCAGTTAGAAAATTCAGGTGTGCTGTGGGTAAATTGTTCTGAAGTGTTTCTGGGACCTTCTTCTGCATGCACACATTACTGAGTGCAGTTGTCTGACAACTAATGCAGTCCTAGGAAATATCTTTTTTGTGTGTGTGTGTGTGTGTGTGTGTGTGTTTGTTTGTAGGAACTGTATGTTGGGAACAACCAAATTGAGCAGTTGGAGGCGGAGCAGCTGTCCTGCCTGGCAGCCATTTCCCTTTTAGAACTCAGAGATAACAAGATCAAAATGCTGCCTGAACAGATCAGTTTACTGAGCACACTAACACGCCTCGACCTCACCAACAATGACATTACCACGTAAGTCCTCAGTATCATGGCACCGTGCTCACCTACAGCAGTGAACTGCTCGTGCCCGTGAGCGCTCAGCATGTGATTGCAGTCCTCTCAGCACACTTTCATCCTACAGTGCTGACAGTGATTACTTCAGAGTTCTAGTGTCACTGCTATGCATTTGTTCTCCTACAAATGAATTTTTTTCTTTCATCTTTAGTACAAATATTTCTTGAGGAGTGATTTGAGTGTGTACTTCTTCCAGACTGAATGATTTTCACGTGAATGATGTTCTGTATCTCGTCAGCCTTCCTGCGTCTGTCAGCCTGCTGCCCAATCTGAAGGTGCTTCTGTTGGAGGGAAATCCTCTGCGAGGGATCAGGAGAGACCTCCTGTCTGTAGGTGGCGCTCAGGGACACAAACACAGAGCATGCATGCTGAAAGAGCCTGGAGGAAGGAAACTTCGATAAGTGGCAATCAAGCCTGTTCAAACAGAAAGCTGAACTCACAGTACTGTATAACTACAGACATCTTAAACACAGCAGTGTTTGTTTTATTGTGATTTTGAAAATTATTCTCATCAAAAAGCTTTTAATTAAATTCAGAAGGATAGATTTATTAGAAAGAAAGTTTGAAAAGAAACAAAATAGCACCATATAATCCATGATAATGTGTACGGCATATTAAGAATGAAATGGTATTATAACTCCAACCAGTCATGTCTGTTCATCTGGTACTTGAATGGTACATTAGACAGGACTTTTTTGTTATTAGTTAATGAGAGAAAAAAAACAAACAAGCAGCAACTGGAGGCAGAGATCCACAGACAGACAGCAGCTGAAGGCAATAAAGACCTGGAGGAGCATCTCAAGGGAGGTGTCATGGACCAAGCAGCCAAGAACATACAGGCACAGGTGTATTTTCAAAAATGAGGGAGTTTATTTACCCCAAAAGGACAAAAAATATAACAAAAATACATAGTCACAAAAATAACCTGATCTAAGATATAAATGGGCCTGTAAAAAGGTCAACTAAACATAACTCTACTCAAAAATACTGCTTAACAAATCAGCATCTTAACATGAAAAACTGTCCTCCTCAGATGAGAGAAACCTCAGTCTACACTAACAGAATAAACCACATGGACGACTCCTAACTCAACACCAAAATAAAGCCTAGTTCCCCCACATGGTCACTGCTGGTTGTTGAGTCCATTTGATTGGCCTCATTTAACTCAGCTCCGCCCTTAGTTTCCTCTTTTGCCCAAACCAGGAAGGACTGGAGCAGCAGACAGATAACGCAAAGAAAAAGAAAAATAATTACTGTAACTTTATATAAATCAGTGAGAAGACAATGCAAACCAAATGTGCACGTCATCATTTACAATACAGTGTAGTGTCAACATACATCACAACAAATTAACCTAATCATTTAACAGAACTAGTGACTGCAAACTAACTTGGATGTAAAAATAAAGGAGTGTAAACTACCACTCAGTTACTATAAAAAAAGATATGAAGTTATTATTATTTTAATTGTGTGGTTGTAAACACAACCATTACAGGAGGAAACACAGTATTTGGTGACGTCCATGGATTCTAGACTTCAGGCAGTGGGAAAATGTTAAGTAAATTATATTTTCAAAAACAATCCTAATATTTAAAATTATGTAAAGTTGACCAATTAATTTTGAGCCCCTGAAAATTGGGGGGGGTGGGGGGTATAAAAATGTAAAGAAAAAAACAGTTAATGCCATGTGGTGGTTTACAGAGGCAACATTACAAAGAATGTGTCATTGTCCAAGAACTTATGGACCTATCAGAGATGAAGTATGAGCTGAACTGGTGAAAACTTTGTTTCTCCAACACAGTGTGAATGGATCTTTGCACAGATGCTCATTTTTCTGCCCTTACCTGCACTTGTGGCGACACATTTTAGCATTGGCTCGTGTGTGATCATTAAGCCATGCTCCTTATTTAATATCATTCTTCAGTATGTACCCACACTACCAGGTCAGTTACCCTCGTCCATTCCAGCGTAGTGACTCAGAATGAGAAGGATTAGGACTACAGACAGCACAGTTTAGTCCAAGTAACCTGTTACTTTTCATATGATACACAGATGTCAGTAAATGCTATCCTCTCTCCATGCAGCTGTTCATTTAGAAACAGAAGTTACAGTTTTACAGCTTTAAAATCCTTTATTTCCATGCATCACATCAATACATTTGTACATAGTACTGTGCTTATTAGTGTTTAGTCCTGTGTAGAAAAATCTGCTGCGTTCATGTTCTTTATTTTCTGTTGTCTCTCCTTGCAGAAAGGAACCAGTGAACTTCTGAAATACTTGAGAGGAAGAATTAAAGGTAGAGTTTTTTTCCTGACTGGGAAACATTTGAAAGTGAACCTAAAATGACTCCAAAACATGTGAACAGCTGTTCAGCAGTAACTGGGTGTGGGTTACAACAAGTGCTTTTGTCAGTGATCAGCCGAGTTATTCTGATTTCAAATTAACTCAAAATCTCACACCTGCCCAAAATAGATACTGACACATAAATACAGAGTGGTCTGCATACAACTCATTGCTGAAAAAAACACTGGAATTCTGAAGCAGGATAAAAATCAAATCGATAGACAATCATAACTGTGAGAGAGTAAGTAAAAACGTGCGCTTCCACCCTGTCTTTACATTGATGTTTTTATAGAACAAATGTACAGAGCCTTCTTCAAAAGAGATTTTTTTCTCCTGTCCTGCATCCTGTATAATCTGAGCTAGTTTCCTGAGTGTGCCTGTGTGTCTGTGTTTGTTGTAGAGGAGCCTGACAGAGCAGATGCAGAAGATACGGCTATGACGTTACCGAGCCAGGCCAGGGTTAACGTCCATGAAATGAAAACCCTCAGGGTACTGGCTTACAGGTTAGTGATGCACACAGAGTGCTGCAAACACACAATGTCAGCGGAAGAGGCGGCCCTTCAGTGGCCCTGCTGATCTTTTGGTTCAGCCTGAATCAGTTCATTACAATACACTTGGCCACAATAACGTAGTGGATGTGTGATTGTGAACAGTAGCTTCTCATAAAGCTGCCATCTTCGATGTTCTGAAGCAGCGAGGTGTTCTCTGGTTGTTTAATCGTGTCAGTAGACAACAGTCAGTCTCAGTTTTAATGCTGTCTTAAGAAATATTTCACATTAAGGGCCTTTTTCACAAAAACTATTTATGAACCCCTTTGTACACCAAAAAAGAGATATTTGACTCCTGCAGCATCCTTTCTTTTTATGTACTTCACATGTAAGCCTGATTTTGTGGTTTGTCAAAATAAAGATAAATGATTTTGTAATGCAAACAGCAACTTGCATGAAGTGAGTCCCTGGTTGGTAAGTCCAGCTGTGAGGTTGTCCTGTTCGAGGTTTGGTTTGTCTCAGAGCTTCTTAGTCACAGTCAGACCAAACATGTCAGACACAAACCAAGTATTGAGGACATTTCAGCTTTATTTACTGTGTGATTTTATTTAAAGCAGTTTCTGCAGAAACTGTTTTGTCAGCTGAGAGCTCATGTTTCTGTGCTGTTAAAATGACAGGAACCCTGCCGTAACAAATCAGACATTTTGAAGCCAAGTAACAACACTAAAGGGATTGCCATTATCACAGTAATTTGATTCATGTTCTGTTTATGCCACTCTAGTTATTTCAAATAAATTTTGTAAATGTGTTTGGGCTCAGTGACAAGCAGGCAGGTAGTATTCCAGAGGAGCTGTTTGATGCTGCAGCAGATCAGAGCATTGCCACCGTGAATTTCAGCAAGAACCAGCTGACTTCTGTTCCTCCCAGGTATCTCGCTCGCCGTCCCCACCCACCCACACACACACACACACACACACACACACACACACACACACGTGTTCACTCTGACAGAGTAAAGATTAGACCCTAACAGAACAAACTGACCACACTGTGCTGTGTGCAGGCTGGTGGAGTTCCACTCCTCACTGTCAGAAATTAATCTGGGTTTCAACAGACTGACCTGCTGCTCTCCTGAATTCTGCAAGTTGCATCAGCTGACGCACATCGATCTCAGGTACACACACTCACATCAGTGCTTCAGTTTATTAAATAATATGCACTTTTTTCTTTTTTTTATCATATTTTCTTATATTTTTATGTATTTTCTGTTATGTTGCTTTTGAGCCCTGCAATTTGGACACTGCTTTAAAAGGAGCACAGAGAAGGACGAAAATGTAACTGTCCACAGGTACAGGGAGGTCTGTAAGTTTTGGGATGTTTACAGTTTTTTGTCATTTTTCCTCTGTACACCACCGCGGTGGATTTGAAATCAAACACTCAAAATGTGACTTAAGGGCAGGCTTTTAGCTATGATTCAACACAAAAGAATTGATTTAACTCTTCAGGGATTGCAGCCATTTTTATGCATGGGTCCCCATTCCAAGAGGCTTACAAGTAATGGACAAATTAACATCATTTTAAATGTATGAGTTTTTAATACCTGGATGGCACTGGCTACCACAGACTCATAAAACAACCTGAGCATCGTCTGGCAGATCCTGAAGGACCTGAGACGTCTGGTCCTCCTTGTAGCTGTCTTCTGTGTGTCTGATGAAGTCCAGTTTACAGTGAACGTGAACACCGAGGCGGCTGTGGCTCAGGAGGTAGAGCAGGTTATCTCCCAACAGGAACTTGGCGGTTTGATCTCTGGCTTCTCCAGTCTACACGCCGTCCTTGGGCAAGACACTGAGCCCCAAATGGCTCCTGATGCATCCATCAGCGTGAGTGTGTGTGTGATATTAAGTGTGCTTAAAGGCATAGAATAAAGCACAGTATGAATGTGTGTGTGTGTGTGAATGGGTGAATGAGGCTTATAGTAAAATAAGTGCTCATTTAGGGTAGAAAGTGCTATATAAGTACCAGTCCATTTACTGAGGTATTTGTAGTCCTTCACTATCTCTGCACACGCTCCATGAATGCAGAATGATCCTTTCCTTCTCTGTACTTTTCCCTTCTCATCATTCTGGTACAAGGTCACCTTGGTTTTGTCTCATCAAAGAATTTTTTTCTGGAACTGTGCAAGGTCTTTTACATGTTTTTATACAACGAATCTGTTCTTCCTGTTCTTGAATGTAACCAGTGTCTTATTGTAAACCTTTGTATTCGTGAAGGCGTCCATGATTGTACATTTTGACAGTGATACACCGACCATGAGAGTGTTCTTGACTTGGCCAGATGTTTGGAAGCGGTGTTTCTTAACCAAAGAAAGCATTGGCTGAGCTGGCCAATGCATTCCTTCTTTTTAAAAATGTTCCACTCTTTTCTGTCTGTCTGATGTTTAGTTTGGTTTTACATCAGCAGCTCCTTGGACCTCTTTGGACCTTATACTGAGAGTTTTATTGAACAACAAGTTCAACACTTGGAATCCTCTCCAGATCTTTAATCAGGCCTCACGAGTCCATGAATCTGACTGTGGACTGTGTGTAAAATGGCTGTAATTCCTAAAGAGTCGATGCAATTCTTTTGTTAAATCTTAAAATCTGCACTTCAGTCATAGTTTGACTGTTTAAAATCCACTGTGGTGGTGTATAGAGGCAACATTAATGCCATTGTCCCAAAACATACGGACCTAACGGATCTTGACGTTGTTAACCAAAGAAGCTGAAAACACATTTGAGAAACATACACAGCGATAACAATCAGACACGGTCCATATAATGTCTATACAGCTCACGCTGTTCCTTTTATTAACAGACAACAAGAAAAGCCAATCATAATGAGAGCAGCACTGCTAGAACCAATCATGTGGCTGGAGAAGAGTTACAGCCGTGTCAGGTTAGGTGTGCGTGGGCGTAGCGGCCAGCAGCTGAACACATGCTAATGCTTGGCTCCTGCAGCTGTGCCCACCGGTATCTCAGGGGAGGGAGAAAGATAAGGCAACATCCCGACGGAAAGCCTGAGCTGCAGGGCAATGGACACAGCCCGAGGCTCAAAAGACAAGGACGCTGTTTAAAAGAAGGGTCTGTGGAAATATTCTGGCTGTTTAAAGCCAGACAGGAAGCAGAGAAACTGCAAACTGTCAGAGCATGTCCCCACAAAGACAGTATTAATACTTGTGTTTTGACAGTGTAAGACTTTACAGTCCCAGACCCAAACAGGTGCTGAATTAGAGCCATCCAGCATTCACACAGACGGTGTTTTCAGTATTATCCAGCCAGCCAACGGTAGCCACTCCTGTTTATGATGTGCTTCTTTGTTTTAGGAACAATCAGCTGAGTGATTTACCATCTGAAATGAAGAACTTAACTAAACTACGCTCCATTATCCTCAATTACAACAGGTAACTAAACTCCATGTGCGATCTTTTTCACACAACAAACGCACACATTACTGCCAGAGGGACACTGTTCTCTGCAGTCCCAGTCCCTCACTTCCACCCCTCCTCCATAGCTGATCAGCTGTGAGGTGAGCTTGATCCAGCTCGCACATTATTCCATAAACCAGTTCAGTGCTGCCACTGTATGCTGTGATGTGGCAGGCTTGGAGATAAAAGGCCGTCCTCACCGCACGATCTGCAGAAACCTGCACACAGATGAGCGTTCGATGGTTTACCAACCTCTTTGAGCACCACATCCTCTGAATCAGGAAGGATGTGGAGGATATGAATGAAGTCAGATGAGTTTTTCTAGATGGCATCCTATATCCATATCTTCAGTATGTTTTGGTAAATAGTTTTAGTTACCCTCTATGGACTTCACCATAGGCCTTTACTACAAAGTAAGTTCAGGATATCTTTCTGTTGTCTGACTTCATGTAACCTAACATTGGCGATCAGGGTAAGCGCTCACACAAAGGTGGTTATTAGCTCGACAGGTTAACCCGGGGTTGATCAGTTCAGCTGGGAGCGTGCTCACATGAAACAGGTGGAGTTCACAAACAGGAGTCGCTTTGCTGCCAGCAGACTGCACGACGCTACAGAGGAAGATAAAAATATACATATTAGAAAATATGAAGAGGTTAAAAACAGAATACAGGCTGAGACGAACACGGCAGCTGCAGATAGATCACTGGTATGAATGTAACAAGGAAAACACTGTGTAGTCGCATTGTATTAATAAAGTTTAACTTTGACTGTGTAAGTTAACAGCTCTGTCATTACGACACAGGAGAGTCTGACAGGTTTCAAATTTTATTCCATTTAATATTTAGATGTGTGTAAGACACAAATACAAATAAGATATTAAGGCTCAAAGAACAACCAAAATGTTATCAGATGGTTTGCATCCAACAGGAATAAAATCAAATCAGTGAATAAAGTTGTGTCTAAGACTCGTTATTAATACTGATACAGACTTTAGACACTATTAAAACAAGTTCAGACCAGGCGTTAAACTCATTTTACATCACGGACCAGTGAAGCTGTTGCCAAAGAACTTAAGAAGAAACATCACCTTCCTCACTTTGAGTGTAAAGACATTCAACCCCTGACGTCTGAAGAGAAAGAAATGCAGCGTTAACATTACCACCAGCTTTCCCACATGATGCAGAAACACTGCTGTAGTAAATCAAAGCAAGCCATCAGCTTGGCTCTTGGGTCAACGCTGTAAAACATTAAGAACTTTATCCTGTGATTTAAAAAAATGTTTCTGGTATTAATTTGAAAACTAATTAAACTTATTTTCTTACCGTGGTGGGTTATGTCTTTATCAGCATGAAGACTAAAACTGATGAAAATACAGTCAGATGCAAACTTTGTGCCCTTTGAATTTTTTTCCCGTTCCCAAACCCATCCAGTGGGCCAAATGAGACCCTTTAGCTAGTTCTGGCCTGCAGGCCGGATGTTTGACATCCATGCTTTATACCCTCCTACCCACACACAGGGGTCTGAGGGATCTTCCACACTCTGTGACACTAATTTTGGGAGAACTGACTGGTCATTAGGCAGTGATTTCATATCTATTGATCTAATCTGGAACAAATATTTAGGACTGCCTTCTTTCACCTCTGCAGTATCCTCAGAGTGATGCTGAAAAACTGGTCCATGCATTTATTATTTCTAGGATTGATTATTGTAAGTCATTGCTATCTGGCTGTTCTAAAAAAAATTTAAAAGTTGATCCAAAATGCTGCAGTGACAGAGATGACTGCCCCACTCTGAGCTCCGGCACTCCAGTGGTCTCTTCCTGTTAAAAGGGAGTTCTTCCTTCCCACGGTTGCCAAGTGCTGCTCATAGGGGATCGTCTGATTGTTGGGGGTTTCTCTCTGTAGGGCCTTTACCTTACAGCGTGAAGCACCTTGAGGAGATTTTGTTGTAAATTGGTGCTGTATTAATAAAATTGAATTTAGCTGAATTTAACCTGCTCCAGGTTAGGTCTGCAGCATAAGTTTCCATGGTGATGTACCCCAGCAAGAAGTGAACTTCCTTTGGATTACTGAAAACCCAGAGTTGATCCATAGGTTATCTGGACAAGCGTTACACCTGTGCAGAGTACAGGCCTTACGTGACATTGTGCATTGAGAGTGATGCAAGAGCTCCCTCTGCTGGATCTCTGTGCTCACAGTTTAAATAAAACAGATGGCAAAAAGTAATCCTATGCTGACAACAGAGGAAAAAAGAGGAGGCTCATCAACTCAGCCAACTCATCATTGCCGTCATCTTCTTTTTATTTTTATTTTCTGTCTTTCATATTTATATTTGTATGTATTTATTGGAGCATCTGTAATGTAAGCAGTTTGCCCTGGGATTAATACAGTATTCTGATTCTGATTATTCTAAAGCAGTATTATGTCTACACCTAACAGACAACTTGGCACAGAAACAATCTTTGCTAAACATGCCAGCGATAACAGTTTGACAGGCATCAAATAGTATTTTTCTATCTCTGCATGGTTTGCCAGAACAAAGAAGTGCCAGGCCTTAAACTATCTACAGCAGATGGACAGTATCTGAAAGTCACGTCCTTAAGAAATGGAAACAAATCCATCAAAGACCTGACACAGGACCTGAGAGATGCATCTGGACCTTCAGTTGATCCATCTACTGTTCACTGAAGCCTCATCAGAAATGGTCTCAGTGGAAGGGTGGCTGTCAAGAAGACATTCTTAAGGAAGGGAAACAGGGAGAAAAGGCTGAGCTATGAAAATGACACAAGAAGTGGACTGAACATCAGTGGATGGAGGGATGGATCCAATTTTGAAAATTTCTTGCGCAAATGACCATTAATATGTACGGAGGAGGTCAGGAGAGAGGTCCAACAGTGTCTACAGCCATCTGTAAAACACGGTGGAGGCTCTGTCATGGTTTGGGCTGCATTTCAGCCAGTGGTGCTGGAGATCTTCTCAAAACTGATGGAATTATGAACACAGAAAAATATTTTCAGATTTTAATCCACCATGTAATGCCATCTGGAGAGTGTATGATTGATGTCAGTAAAAGCCTACCTGGATAGGTCAGTCATGGATTGGCCTCCCCAGAGCCCAGACCTCAACCTTATTGAAGCAGTGTGGGATCATGTTGACAGAAAACAGAACAAAAGGCAGCAACATCCAAAGAAGAGCTTTGGAATGTCCTTCAAGAAGCCTGGAGAACTATTCCTGAAGACGACTTAAAGACAGAAAGCTTGGCTCAGAGAGTTCAGGCTGTGTTGGAGAATAAAGGAGCTCAGAAGAAATACTGACTTTCAAGTTCATTATAACTGTACAAACTCACTTTTTGCCTTACATACTGTATTTATGTTTATGTTTGCACAGTACTGTACCGTGATTCAGTCGGTTGGACTGTCTAAGTTTGTTCACTCAGTGTGTTTGTGCTGCTCACAGGTTCAAGTCCTTCCCTGACGTCCTCTATGAGACACTCTCCTTGGAGACTGTCTTGCTTGGTAATAACCAGGTGTGTGGGGTTGATCCCAGTCGGCTGATGAAATTGGTTCATCTGTCAACACTAGATCTGTCAAACAATGACCTACTGAGCATCCCTCCTGAACTGGGCCTGTGTACCAGCCTCAGGTAAGGAGCAGAGATGACTAGCCAAATAAAAGTCTGCATGCTGTCCCCAAAGAAGTAACTGTTTTCTCCAAGTGCATAATTTACTTAAGTTCATCCTGATATTTGAGTGATGTTTGGGCTCAGTGTTGTCGTGGTTTTAAAAGTTGTTTTAAATGAATAAATGTGAGTAAAAATCTACCTGACAGGATAAGTTGAAGTCTGTGTTGTCCCTCAGGTGTCTTAGTCTGGAGGGGAATCCTTTCCGCACACCCAGAGCAGCTATTGTGGCCAAAGGAACAGATGCATTGCTGGACTACCTGCGCAGCCGTATACCAACATGACCTTTGACCTCCATCGAGAGTGCTCCACCACCATCATCAAGACAGATCTGTTTTGGATTGCAGTTCCTGATTTTTCTTAGTGTTGGTGTTTAAATGCATTCTTCACGTTTGTTTTACACATGCAGAACGACGGCCTACCGTGGCTGCAGTGGTGTGGATTTTGTTGCATGGTTGTGTCAGAATCTCACTGATGTTGCTGGACAATCATATTCAATCATTCTACAGGTGTGATTCCATTCTCCCAATAAAGTTGTTGCTTATGATTATGACTGGTTTGAGTTTCATCTCTGTGATTGGCTGCAAACACTTGAAGCTGCAGTGGAGAGGAGGTCACTGAACAAACTGTGAACCATCCTGGAGACTCCTGACCGCCCTCTGCACGGTGGAGGACTTTCTCTAACTGGCTGATTCAGCTCTGCAGACACCAGGATCAGGAAGTCATTCCTACCACAGGCTATATCTTTTTAATACTGATATTCATCTGCTATCAAAAAAAAGAATTTCTCAAGTAAGAGTGGTGTGGGGGTTAGCACTGTTGCCTCACAGCAAGAGGGTCCAGGTTACAGGTTCGAATCCAGCAGCTGGCCTGCTTGGGCCCTTCTGTGTGGAGCTTGCATGGGTTCTCTCTGGCTGCTCAGGAGTCCTCCCACTGTCCAAAGACCTGCAGAGGGGTTTGGTAATTGGTGATTCCAAATTGACTGTAGGTGTGGATGTGGATGGTTGTCTGTGTCTCTGTGATGGACTGGCAACCTGTCCAGGACGCCCCCCGTTA
Organism: Etroplus canarensis; assembly: GCA_015106775.1. Taxonomy (NCBI): domain Eukaryota; kingdom Metazoa; phylum Chordata; class Actinopteri; order Cichliformes; family Cichlidae; genus Etroplus; species Etroplus canarensis. The sequence goes on along the minus strand of VUQH01015631.1, from coordinate 671 downwards.
CCCTGGAATGGATGAAATCGATAAATTATTGCTTCTTTTCTCCCATGTCTTAAGATAGAGGCGTAATCCTGGTTTGTGTATTAACACACACACTGGGTATTTTGCTGGCTTTCTTTCCTGGCTTCAGATAGGTTTATTAACTGGTTATATGCTGCCGACACCACTTCTTTCATGTGAATGCACTCATACCTGTGAAACCCTGGGTTGACTTACCGGGTTAATAACCACCTTCACATGGCCTGAATGCTGAAGTTAGAGCAAGTGAAGTCCGATCTTCTTCTTCCAGCTGCTCCCATTGGGGTCACCCCCACCAATCATCTGCCTCCATCTCACCCTATCCCTTGCATCCTCTTCCCTCACACCAACCCTCTGCATGTCCTCCTTCACTACATCCATCAACCTTCTCTGTGGTCTTCCTCTTCTCCTGCCTGGCAGCTCCATCTTCAACATCCTTTGTCCAGTATGTCCACTATCCCTCCTCTGAACATGTCCAAACCATCTCAGCCTGAGCTGTCCCTCTGATGGACTCATTGCAAGTGAAGTCAGATAAGAAAAAGATGTCCTGGGTGCGCTTGCCTTGCTTTGTAGTACAGGCACCAGGTGAAGTGACCTTTATCACACTTTCTTTATGAGTATACAAAATATTGTGCCTCACTTCACCTGGATCAGGG
>VUQH01015627.1:6171-16325 GCA_015106775.1 Etroplus canarensis | reverse complement strand
ATGAAAGTCAGTAGAAGCAAGACAGAGTACATGTGTGTGAATGAGAGGGAGGCAGGTGGAACAGTAAAGATGCAAGGAGTAGAGGTGGTGAAGGTGGATGAGTTTATATACCTGAGATCAACCATCCAAAGCAACGGACAGAGCACAAGAGAGGTGAAGAAGAGAGTGCAGGCAGGGTGGAGAGGGTGGAGACGAGTGTCAGGGGTGCTTTGTGACAGAAGGATAGCAGCAAGAGTGAAAGGGAAGGTTTACAAGACGGTAGTGAGACCTGCTATGATGTATGGTTTGGAGACGGTGGCACTGACAAAAAGATAGGAAGCAGAGCTGAAGATGTTGAGATTTTCCCTGGGTTGACCAGGATGGACAGGATTAGAAATGAGTCCATCAGAGGGACTGCTCAGGCTGAGAAGTTTGGGGTCAAAGTCAGAGAGGCAAGGCTGAGATGGTTTGGACATGTTCAGAGGAAGGATAGTGGACATACTGGACAAAGGATGTTGAAGATGGAGCTGCCAGGCAGGAGGAGAAGAGAAGGACCACCGAGAAGATTCAAGGATGTAGTGAAGGAGGACATGCAGAGGGTTGGTGTGAGGGACGAGGATGCACAGATAGGGTGAGACTGAGGCAGATGATCTGAAGTGGCGGCCCGTAACGGGAGCAGCCAGAAGAAGAAGATTCTTGTTATTATGTTTTGAGCCGAGCATTTTTCATGCCAACACTTGCCTCTGAATGCGCCTTTCTAGATCTTACTACAGGAAAGTTTTCTACCACACAAACAGGTGCCGGTTGGCCAACAGGAAGCCTGTTGTGAAAGACTGTCATGACTGCAATCAGACTACATGATGATAGTTTCCGCCTATTGGACATTATTTTAGTTTTAGCATAGAGGCTGTATTTCTGTTGGAGAAAAGCAAAAACTCCTCCTGAGACCACATAATTTGGATTAAAATAACTGCATATATGAATTAACAAACATTTTGAACTCCAACCAACCAACTGAAATCTTAAATTAGCATTCATTCTAATATACTAGATCAACTGAATTACAATCGCTGAAGGAAATACATTTATCAAAAGTGTTAACTTCTTTGGGTTTTTTTTTTTTTTAGAAAAACATACATTAAATTTTGAATTAACAAAGACCATTTGACATCTTTTATATTAAAGAAATACACATACAGCACATACAGAATAATGAAGCCCTATACAAGCTTCTGTGCATTACCCATGCATAACAACTGAAGCACAGAATGGAGACAAATACAGCCTCAGCTCTTGTCTGGGCTTGAAAACGTCAAAGTGAAACTAAACCTGCAGTGGAGACGGGGCTTTCATAAAGACTTTACCTTTAACATGTTTTAGCACGAAGCCACACTCACCTGGCCTGCGATGGCTGTGAAGTAACCCCACATGGGATCATTTGCAGCCGGGGGTTGGGCACCGAAGGCTCCTGGATAACCGCCTCCGTAGGATGGATATCCTCCCTGTGGTGGTCCCCCCATCGGCCCACCCATGCCCCCAGGCATGTGACCTCCCATGGGCCCTCCAGGCATTCCCTGGGGTTGTGGCATCCCCTGAGGTGGCATGCCTGGCATCTGACCCCCATACTAAGACAGGAAACAGAAAGCAGATCAGGACTAGTGTGTACAACATCCATCAGAGTGTTGATTTGTTTCAAATGCATGTCAAAACAATTACAATTAATCTGCTATACACGTTTAGCTGCTTTGTAACGCAAATATCTAATCAGCCAATCACATGACATCATCAACTCGTGCATTTAGGTATGTAAACATGGTCAAGACGACCTGCTTCAGTTCAAACTGAGCATCGTAATGGGGTTACCAGTCCCAGATGGGCTGCTCTGAGTATTTCAAAAACTGCTAATCTGCTGTGTTTTACCCACACAACCAGCTCTAGAGCTTACAGACGACTGTCCAAAAAAAAGAGAAAATGTCCAGTAAGCAGCAGTTCACAATGTCCTGTTGGTGCCAGAGATCAGAGGAGAATAATCAGATTTCAAAGTACAAATGGTCATCATCAGGGAAGACCAGTTATCTATACAATATATTTAGACATTCGAGCAATATATTAAGTCCTCTGAAGTGTGTTAAATTCATTAATATTCTGTTTGAGGAGAAAAATCATCAAACCTGAAATATGAAAATGACTAAATGTGTGAAAAAGACCCAGAAACTACTGAATTTAGGCCACATCTGGATAGGCTATTGGGTTCATTATTACCTCCACCGAGGACGGTTATGTTTTCGTCGGCGTTGGTTTATCTGTTTGTCTGCTTGTGTGCAAAATAACTTAAAAACTTCTGAACGGATTTGGCTGAATATTTTTAATGGATTCGGCTTCATAAAAGAAAGCGGTGGTTACATTTTGGGAAGAATCGGGTGATGGGATCATGCCAAACAAAAAGTCCTGAAATCAATAACTACTGATCAGTATGATTACCTCTGCCAAGGAGGTTGGACATCAAAGGCATGATCATCATAGTGCCTTTGATCATGTCTTGGACATCAAAGGCACTATGATAAACATGTAGGAGTATTAGTTTGAAAGCTCTTTAGGGCACCACCTGCACTCCATGTTCACGCTCCGGTCAATTTTTGGTGTGAAAGGGCCCACGGCCTTGGCTGATGACGCCAGGGTTGCGGGCCCTGCGCAAGGATGACACGGGTGGACAGGATACTAGTTGGTGGCAGTAATGCGCTATTTTGCTGTTTGCCAACCGCCAATAAAATTTACAAGAAGAAGTAGTTTTATGTACTATGATGATTATGTCTTGGAGCAGGCTTGGCGGAGGTCTGTGCTCTCTGAGTGCTTTTCTAGTTTTGTTATTTCACCACGAGCGTGGCAAACACACAGTAATCATAAGTTAGACATATCGTATCCTATTAATAGCAATATCAGCGATACTGGCCCTGAATTTACGTGGTATTGATACCAGTTTTGCAGTACTGCAGACCACTATAAGGCAGTGGCCTCTGAAGGCTTCCTATTGGCTGATTCAGAGTTTTTTTGTTGGTTTTTTTTTTTACAGTGAGAGGTCATCACAGTCAGCATTGAAGGCTCACACCTACAGGAAGCCTGCTCTTTACTCAGCACTCTGAACCTTCCACAGAGTGGAGTCTCTCCAGGCTTCACTCAGTAAAGGCCCCCCACAGGCCGAGCTTTGTCTCATAAAGGGACTTTACACCCCGGAAGACGTTTCTTATGAGCGCAATTTGCTATAAACTGTGGCTCCTGAATTACAACTGAAGCAGAGAAAAAGTCAAGTCTCATTTAAAGATTCCACAGGCTGCACGGAACACCTGTCTCCGCTCCGGCGCCAAGTTACCGGGGTGAAGAAAACTACAAATAAAGCGCACCCAGGGTTAGTTTTCCTAACAGCCAATGTAGCTCGTTTAAACAGCGTCAGACGCTCGATTTACTCACCCCGCCGTATCCTGGGTAAGCCATTTGGTAAAACAGATCGAGCTCTCACAAGTTTAACACCTTAAAGGTGAGACTGTAACTAAGTACAAGCGACTCTGTAACAAGACTGCGGAACTTCCGATAAGCCTGAACAGCTGCTACGTCACATCCGAGCTGCTGAAAGCTGCCGGAAATGGTTCGACTGATAGCGCGGATAACCAATGAGAGAGGAGCAGAGATGAAAGCCCCGCCCATTTTCTGTTGTTGATTTTCGCTGTCCTGTAATGCTCAGATTTACCACTAGATGGTGCTCAGGAAACTTTGTTTACACTGAGGAACAACAACCAGAAGGTAATGTTTACTTGTAGCATTTAATGTGACGCAAGGTGCTTTCATCAGCCATATGTGAAACTTAAATCAAATCAGAAACAAATATCAGAGATATTTTAAAAAAGAAAAGTGAGAGGAGGTTTTTTGTTTGGTTGGTTTTTGGCACCAAACGTCACAAGAGCGTCTTTTTGTTGTTGTTTTTGTAAACATTTTGAGTAATTCTCATAATGTGAGTCGCAACCAGCAGTTACTTGTCACGCCTCCTTCTGAAAAATGTATAATTCAAACATGCAGACGTGTTTGCGTTCAAAAGAACCAACAGGAAACGAGATAAAACAAAAAAATAAACAGGAAACAAAAGCAAAGGGATTACAAGGGGTTATGGTCAGTCATATTTACGAGTTTTCCAGTAATGTCATGGTTTACACATTCGCCTCACAAGTGAAACGTCCCTGGTTTGATTCCAGGTGGGGGCACGAGCCCCCTCTCACCATGGAGCGTTGCGTCAGGAAGGGCATCTGGTGTAAAACCTCTAGCAAATTACCAGTGTGGATTAATCTGCTGTGGGGACCCCTTGTTGAGAATACATGGGAGCAGCCAAGGGTACATGGTAAGTTATATTTAAATACGAGGGCATAAAACAAACAAACAAACAACTTTATTCATCCCTTGATGGGGAAACTCAAATCACCAACACGCTTATTGATGGAACACACATATACACGCCTTTTTTTTTACATGCAACATGCAGTGAGGCGGGCCTATTAAAGGCTCCAGTGAGCAATGTAGGGGGTTCGGTGCCTTGCTCAAGGGCACCTCGGCAATGCTCGGGGGGTGAGTTGATCTCTCTCCGACCTCTGGTCCACCTCCATACATATGGGTCCAGGGCGAGCTCTTGAACCGGCGGGTTTTGGATGACCGCCAGGCCCTGGTCAGGGCAGGTCTTGAGCCGGCGGCCCTCAGCAACCCTCCTCCTCCCAAGCCAGTCCTCCAACACACTGAGCCATTGCCACCATGCCGCACGCTTTAAAGTTTTCTAACCGGCATTTTGAACTACTTTTAAATTTATTTGGAAAATTTTAAAAAATCATTTCTAAAATCATTCAACAAATGTAGGGATTTAGCTCAACGACTTTTGTGTGTGTTGATTATGATAGCATTGTTGTTAACCCTTTATGACCTAACATGACCTACTGTAACATTTTTGGAAAATTTCAACTTGCTATATGTCAATACAGCTTTCAAATCCCAAATTTTAATAATGTACATGTAATAACGCTATAGTCTTCTTCTTCTTCTTCTTCTTCTTCTTCTTCTTTTTTTGGCTGCTTCCATTAGGGGTCGCCACAGCAGATCATCTGCCTCCATCTCACCCTGCCCCTGCATCCTCTTCGCTCACACCAACCCTCTGCATGTCCTCCTTCACTCTTTGTCCTCCTGCAGTCTTCTCTGTGGTCTTCTTGATACAGAAATCTCACAGCTGTATCTCTAAAAATTGTAAATGTAAAAAAGTTCCTTTCAAACCACAGAAAATTTGTTCTGAGGGTGTTTATAACTTCATTTTTGGGATACACTCATTTTTATGAACTGTACCAAAAATGAAAATGTTTGCATATTGTGTACAATTTGCAAAAAGACAACAGAAACATTAAAAGAAACATATATTTCCAATTTTGCGATCAAAGTTCTAAGTGTCCCAGGAACTTTTATGCAGAAAGGCACCAAGTCAAACTTTACAGTTTAAGTGGAGCTGTGATCAGCCTACAACTCAAAACTACAATTCCCACGAAACTCAGAATCAGAATCAGAATGAGAATACTTTATTAATTCCCGGGGGGAAACTGCTTATGTTACAGACTTACTCCATTAAGCATACTTAAATATGAATAAGAAAAATAAATATAAATATATATGAACACATACACCAAATATACACTGTGTAGCATAGGTGGCAATAGGGGTTAGGATTAAGTATATACAGGTACACAGTTGGATATACAGAAATAAATGAATGTGAAGTGAAAAAACTATATATATAACATAATATATAGACATAATATTGTATACATGTCAGAAAATTTTCTTTATTGTTGGGTTGAAATTTCTTATGTTACAACAAATGGCATCACTTCCTGTTGTAGCAGTGAGTTCATGCTGACAACGTAATGACGTACATTCCAAAGTAGGAAGTGCTGTGAACAGCTGATCAGATCAATAAAGCATCTGGATTGTAACGTTTGTGTTGTGTGTGCTCCTTTTATTCCTAATGTACCTTCAGCTGCTCCCTTGTATTCATTCCCCGCAGCAGATTGATCCACATTGTGATTTTGGCAGAGGTTTTACTGGAAGCCCTTCCTGACACCACCCTCCATGTCGAGAGAGGCTTGTGTCCCCACCTGGAATCGAACCAGGGACCTTTCGCTTGTGAGGTGAAAGCGTAAACCGCTACGCTACAGGGGACATGTGTGTGCACCGTTTTCTTGATTTCTGTGAACCCGTTAGTAGAAGGACACAGCGCTTTGGACACGCTGAATGCTCGCCTGTGGCAGTTGGAGGCCTGGGGAAGACTGGAGACCCACCACGGACTTACACGAGGTGCACTGGAGACGACTCAGCCCTCCCGAGCACTGCCGAGGTGCCCTTGAGCAAGGCACCGAACCCCCACGGTGCCCCTTGGCGCCTGTAAAATGGCTGCCTTGCTTCTCCTCACCTTCCTCTCAGCAATTGCTTGCCTGTTCTGTTTGTGTGAACGCACGACCACAGCTGCATGTCATCATTAGTGTGCGGAGAAAAATTGTGTAATTTCCCCGTTCTTCTTAATTCCTCTGGTTTTATGTGCAATTCTACTGGCATTTAAAAATAGATATGCAAATAAGATCACCAGTGCTCCTGTAGGTGCCAAAAATGACCAAAATAACCAAAAATGAACTGGTTTATTCTTTAAAAAAACCACGAATCTTACATCACTGAAAGAAAAGAACTCTACTGTATATTTACAGATGATGATCTCAACCATAAATTTTGAGCTGCTTCACTTTGCACTTGTGCTACGCAGATGTAACTTTATTATTAATAAAATCACTTGAGGGCTAAATATTGCTATTAGTATTAAACTGAACTTCCTTGTACTTGGGAGGGGAATTGGAAATGTAAGGAATTCAGTTGGAATGTTTGGAATTTCATCTTAATTTAATTTTTTGAAGTAGAAAGTTCCTCCATGTAACTCCAGGAAACATTTTATTTGTCAGATGGTGCCTCAAAAATTATTATTACGTTTTTTTGTGTCATTACATTTTGTAACAGGTGTATTGTGTATATTGTTTTTATTAACTGGATAAGTGCAGTTGGAACATTGTCTGTCACCCTCCTATAATTCGGAAAGGAGCAATTTATATTATATTTATTATTAAACTCCTCCAGTGTGAGCAGATCACCATTTCCATTTATTAGATTTACAAATGACCACATTTGTTTCTACATCCAGATTTCCTTAAACATACAGCAGATCTCTTATTCAAAAAAGTGCTTACCCTGTCTGGTTACAGTGTAAATATGTTTAACTATGAGGGTGTCTCACACATCCTTTATTTTCAGGTTACAAAGTAAAGGAGTTAAGGAATGGTAGGTAGTGGACTAAACCACTGTGAGGTACATGAGGAGGAATCCATCCTTCAAAACTCACACATTTATTGTTTTCCATTCATAATTTACCTAATAGCTTTAACGGCAGGTCTTCTTCTTCTTCTTCTTCTTCTTCTTCTCGAATCTGCATATTTGATTTGGCAAAGATTTTATGCCAGATGCCCTTCCTGACACAACCCTTCCTATTTATCCAGGCTTGGGACCGGCACTAGGAGTGCATTGGTTGTGGTCCCTAATATAATTTAAAATTTCACCCATGTCATATATTAACAGTGATGCACTGAGGATCAATCAATCAAATGTCAGGGGGGTGCAGTACATTTTACATGCTAAATGCCAATGCAGTCACCTGCACAGTTTGCTGTTTTGTTATTTTCAAACGTAAATATGAACATTTCAGATGACCTCTTTGCATGGGTAACCTGTCCCACTGCCCCACTTTAGTTTGTTGGGATCTGGTCAAAGAATGAGAGAGTTTTCATTAAAACTCCGGGGGATGTACTGTAAATACAAGAGAGAAGCTATCTGTGAAAGCATCTGAGGTAGGTAGAGAAATGTGTGGGTAAGGCAAAATGCAGAGGACCTCACTTCCTGCTCTGCTGAGCTCTGTGGTGTCTTGCGGTGTACTATCTTAACTGAACCCACCAGCTGTGGTGGGAGGTCCCCACGTTATCATCTCATCACTGAAACCTGTGAGTGTGCGATAGTACAGCAGGTCACCGAGGACAAAGACTGGCAGCTATGAAGGTAAATATGCTGAGATAAAATGCAGATGCACGGGTTCGAAGTAATAATGTGGAGTTTCTGAGAGACATCAATGTTGATTTCTTATGAATCTGAGGTGACGTGACAGCAGCAGCTTTAAATGGGTCACTGTGAAATGAAGACAAGTAGAAGTGACATGTTTCTTCATTCGGTGGCGACTGAATCACGGCCTGGCATGCACTTGACTGTTGTATGTGTTTTTAGATTCCTTTTGAAAAAATAACCAGAAGATATATTTAACTACAGAATTTAAATATCAAAAACTTGGTATATACAACTTGTTCCTTACCCATTTTGCTCTGAATGTTGGCACATTAGATGCTTTGTATCTGTGACTGTACTATACTATAAGATACAATCAAAAATGTCAAATAAAATCAGTTTTTTCTTCTGAAATGTATTTATAAAAAGGCCCATTCATTTTGGAATAAAACACAGCTATTTTGCTGGGAGTCTCTTCCTGTCAAAAGGGAGTTCTTTCTTCCCACAGTCACCAAGTGCTTGCCCATAGGGATAGTCTGATTGTTGTGGTTTTCTCTCTAATACTTTACGGTCTTTACCTTACAGTGTGGAGCACCTTGAGGTGACTTTCTTTGTAAACTTGAGATATATAAATAAAGTTTAATTGAATCGAATTAAATCAAATTAATCAAAATGCTTGTGTTCCCACCTGGAATCAAACCAGGAACCATTGGCTTCTAAGGTGAATATGTAAACCACTACACTAAGGGGACACTGTAGCCTTATAACTTAGGTTCCTCCCTGTACCACCTCATTTACAAATCCTGGAAATGCCAGTTTCAGAGTGCCAACATTTTTTTACAACACAATCATAACTAGCAATTTACAAGCATTTATTAACAATGTGACAAAGGCCAGGTAAGCTTTCTTGCTGTCTGGTGGTTAGTGTTGACTGGCTGCTGTGTCCTGAGCTGTTGTTCTTGCTGATGTTCGGTACCAATGTGCAGCAAATTTACTTCATAACAGGTTTTATATATAACTTGACATTTCAAACAGGTACAGCAACAAAAGACACTGCACATTAATTTTACTTACTGTACCGGCAGGAAGAAGGCCAGCTTTACGTCCTTCTTGCAGCTTCTTATTTCTTTAAGTCTTTGAGACAATGACTAAAGCGCAGTCTGTGATTTACTCTTGCCTGGCCTCTTGTTTAGTCACTCTCTCCATTCTCTTATTTAGCTTCCTCTGTCAGTGTTCAGTTCCATCTCTTTCCCACTGCTGGAAGAGCTGAGTGTGCTTCCTGTTATAACTAGCTGAAGGCTTAAAGTTAATGGGGTGTGACCACGTAGCAACCTTAGGACCTAAAAAATGAAGCCAACAGAAAGGTGCCGAAAACTGCAGTTCCTCTAATGGCCACTTGAGACTGGCTCCAGAAGAGAGTCGATCACCAGGCTCCCATGTGAAAATGCCCAAATTTAGCCAGGAAAATAACAGGTTTACATAGAGTGTTGATGAAAAAGTACAGAGAAGATCAGAAGGAGTTGCACTGTGTCTTCGTGGATCTTGAGAAAGCATATGACAGGGTGCCAAGAGAGGATGAGGAAGTTGGGAGTAGAGTTAGAAGTATGCGAAGGTGGTGCAGGACGTGTATGAGGACAGTGAGACAGTGGTGAGGTGTGCGGTAGGAGTGGCAGATGGGTTCAAGGTGGGGGTGGGATTACATCAGGGATCAGCTCTGAGCCCCTTTTTGTTTGCTATGGTGATGGACAGATTGACAGATGAGGTCAGGCAGGAATCTCCGTGAACTATGATGTTTGCAGACATTGTGATCTGTAGTGAGAGCAGGGAGGAGGTGGAAGAGAGCCTGGAGAGGTGGAGGTATGCACTGGAGAGAAGAGGAATGAACGCCGGTAGAAACAAGACAGAGTACATGTTCATAATGAGAGGGAGGCAGGTGGAACGGTAGAGGTGGTGAAGGTGGATGAGTTTAAATACCTGGGATCAGCCAGCCAAAGCAACGGACAGAGCACAAG
>VUQH01015604.1:3418-22493 GCA_015106775.1 Etroplus canarensis | reverse complement strand
TTTTAATTGTCTGTGTGTGTGTGTGTGTGTGTGTGTGTGTGTGTGTGTGTGTGTATGTGAGGAAGAAAAAGGAAAAAAAGGTTCCCAGGAATTCAGTAGACATTTAGATTGAGGTTGATATAGCACTAGGCGTAAGACCAGGCACCTTGAGACCAGTTGCGATTTGTCAGACCTGAGAGCATTTGCCTGGACAAGAGAGAAGAGTATTGCTCTCTTTGTCCGGAGACATACCCCATGAGGATGTTTGCCCAGACCAATCAGACTTTCATCAAACTCCATTCTGTACTTGTCTAAGTGAGGACTTTGGGTCCCCACAGACCTGCCAGCTCTCAACACTTCTTCCATGCATTACTCAGCAGGTACCTATTCCCTACAGCTGGAAATAACAAAATACCCAATTACAGATGATTATCTTTGAGCTTTTTTTGATAAGACAGACTCAGGGAAGACATCAGAAGGCGTTGATACGTAGGAGGGCTTCTCAGGGTGATGTGGACCATAATGATTCGAAAATGGTTCTCTTGATCTTGGATGGGCCGGCAGCTATTGTCCATGTATTCTATTTTTATTTATTTTTTTATTCTAAGCAGTCTACGTGGGAAGATAGTCAAAGCCAGTGAACAAACAAAGGAAAAAAAAACACTTTAAATTAAAACAAAATACTAACTTTTATTTTGAAAACCTTCTAGCATTACCCACGTTCTCCCACTTTTTTAAGTTAAAAAGTCAATCCTCGAATGTTGCACCAGGCATCTGCAAGTTTATTCTTGCTCTCTAATCGATCACTCCAAAGCCAGGTCACGGAGGTCTCGGACAGGAGAAGCTCTCTCAGATTTCAGCCAGCATTTTCTAAAAGCTGCTAGACAACACAAAAGGAGCCTACAAAGCAATTCCCCCTTGACCTTTGTGCCAACTATGTTTGGCTGATTATTTACCCTTAAACACCAGGTGAATAAGAGAGTCCGATTCAACAAGGGAGTGGACTATTGTTGAGCAAAAAGAAAAGGTCTGGGGTGGCTGGGGTGTTTGCTTTAGTTATCCAAACACATTCTTCATGTGTTTAATGTTGTCTTTGAGTATTTTATATAACTGTGCCACATTTTAAAACTGCTTTGACTGTCATTCAGGTCAGCGCAGTTTAAAAATAAAGTGGTGAATGTAGACCAGTACTCTGAATCGGTTATAATTTAAGCTGCAGGTTTTGGACAAAACGAAGATGAGGAAAAAATAAAACAAGAACTGGACAATGATTAACAAAAAGATCACAAAGAAGGAGATACATTTAGGTCCATAAGTTTTGGGACAATGACACACTTAAAAAATAATATTTTTTTATGTCTGTGCGCCACCACAACAGATGTTAAATCAAACAGTCAAAATATGACTTTCAAAGGGTTTGACAAAAGAATTGCATTAACTGCCATTTTCCTACGTAGTCTCTCATTTTCAGAAGTACGTATTGAGACAAACTAACACAAATTTAAATTTAAGGATCGTTTTTAATACGTGGATGAAAATTCTTTGCAGTCAGCAATTGAAGTCTAGAACCCATGGATATCACTAAATGTGTTTCTTCCCTTGAGATGATCTGTGAGGCCTTTAATGTGGCTGCCTTCAGTTGCTGCTTGTGTGTGAGTCTCTTGGCCTTCAGTTTGTTTTATAATAACTGAAAAGCGTGTCCATTGGGTCGAGATCAGGTAACTGACTTGACAATTAAAGACTATCCCATTTCTTTACCTTGAGAAACTCTTGCATTGCTTTTGAAGTATAATCTGGGTCATTATCTATTTGTGAACCACCAAACAGTTTTTGCAGCATTTGGCTAAATCTGAGCAGACTTTAGCCCTGTACATTCATCCTGCTTCTTCTGTCAGCAGTCATATCATCAATGCACATTAGTCACCCAGTTCCACTGGCAGCCATACATACCCTTGCCATAACACTGCCCCCGCCACGTTTGACAGATGATGTGGTTTGCTTAGAAATTATGAGTGGTTCCTCTCTTTGTCCATACTTTTCTCTTCTCATCATTTGGGTAAAAGGTTATCTTGGTTTCATCTGTCCTAAGATTTTTTTTCCCCAGAACTGGACAGACACTTTCAGATGCTTTCTGGCAAAATATAATCAGACATTCATGTTTTTGAGTGCATCCAGTGGTTTACACCTTCTTTTAAACCCCATGTCTTTACATTCTTGAAGTTACCCTTTGATTGTAGACACTGACACTCCTACCTCCTTGAGAGTGTTCTTGGTGTTAAGCAATTTCCCCCTGGGATTAATAAAGGATCTCATTCTGATCATCCACTTAAATTGTCTTCTGTGACCTTAAAGGCTTTATGGTGTTGCTGAGTTAGCTAGTATATTCCTTCTTTTTAAGAGTGTTCCAGATAGTTGTTTTGGCCACTCCTAAAGTTTTTTTTGGTTTTCAACCTAATAACAGCCTCCTTTGCTTGCATTGGCATCTCTTTGGACCTAATATTGAAAGTTTTAGTGAACAGCTTCCAAATGTAAGTTCCAAAAGTGGAATCAACTCCTGATCTTTTACCTATCTTTTCTTTGCCTCAGTCGTCATAGAATAATGAGGGAACAGGCCTCACCTAACTGCTTCTCAGTCAATTGTCCCATTATTTATGAAAATAGCTGTAATTCCTAAACAGTTCATGCACTTCTTTTGTTAAACCCCATAAATTAAAGCTGAAAATATGAACTTCAGACACATTTTGACTGATGTAAAATCCACCCTGGTGGTGTTCAGAGGCAAAATTTTTTAAAAAAAAGGAGGTGTCATTGCTCCAAAACTTATGGACCTTAACTGTGTGTCACTTCTGGTCCCCCTGAATCAACAACTTCTGGCTCAAAACACACCACACTGTTTTGCTGCATCGATTATTTGTTCACGCCTTCATATTGATATTTGCACATTTAGGAACATTGCGAGGACTGGGACATTTCACACAATAAAAGGGCAGAGCTGGCTGTAACAAAAGATTTGCTTTGACTGAAATGTCACAGTTAAGCCTCAGTAAAAGGACCTTCTGGCGAGCAATGAATTTCTCCCCTTTTGAGTTCACAAATTATATTGTCACATTGTTCCTTACAGGGAGTAACTGTGTTCTGTTATGGTAGTGTTTGGAAATGTAGAATAATTTCAGTGAGACTAATCAAGAGTGATAGATAGAAAATTCTGTAACTTAAAGTTTTATCATGCAGCTTCCTGAAGAAAATAATTTTGCCTTCAGTTTGAAATAATATGCAATAAAAATGCCAGAATATTGTCAACATATTCAGACAGCTTTACTTGCTGTGGTATGATCACGGATGGACTTTGTCTGTTTCCACTATCAGCACTTTAAACACTTCTGGGTAACCAGAAATTATCCAGTAGGCCAAACTTACCTCAGCAGCTTTTCGGTTTCTCTGCTCCCTCCCTGCTTTTCCTCACTCTGTAACGTACACCACCACTCTCCAGGCTTTCGTTAAAGAATTCTGCCTTGAGTGGTCATTGATGGACACATATGTATATGTAAACACACATGCCTTCTGTTCAAACAACTAGATCTTTCTGCTTCCGTCCCCCCCCCCCAACCTCCTCTCCCTGTCCGGCTCTGCCTCTAATTTTGCTGTGAGTGGAGTCCAGGTGGAAGCCATTTGAATTCCCTGTGGTCGTGACCACTGTGGTTGCTTGTGACACAGTCATACCTCTCATTTCCAGACCATTTACAACATATTCTCGCCATCCGTAACACTCATGCTACAATCATTATGCCACCTAGACACACCATTGCAATTTGTGGTCAACAACGCTAACACAGACACGATGGACCAGATGGAAGGCAGAATTAACATTGTAATCAAGTCTGTGTTGAATGCATGCAGTATGATACATTATGTACTGGTTGAAAATGTGCATCCCATTTGCCTGGCCATGGATGCTATGCAATTCCTGTTTTGAGATTTCATTATATTTTGTGCACTTGGCTCAGCATCACATAATGATATTGAAATGCATGCGCCATTGGGATCAGTGTTATTGACATTGGAATTTGCTGTACCCCTGACTCAGAGGCTGAGCTGAAATTGCTGTTGTTGTTTGTGTGTGTGTCTGTGGGTGCGTCTCTCTGTGTGTATGGTTGTGATTTCCCCTTCCTTCTCAAATCTGGCAGGGAATGAAGTGTCTATTGGAAAATTATGCAAATACAGTTAGAGGGAAGACAAAATGGAGGGAAATTGAGATCTGAAAAAAGTCAAATACAAAGAAAGTAAATTGAGATTTTTCTGAGCAGATGCCCTTCAAACACGGAATTCAGACTATGCTGAAAAATGACACCAGTAAGGCTTGGTTCAGCTTTGTTTCAGGCGTTGAAGGGTGCAGCTTGTATTGTATTTCTTTTTAAGCTTTTTGGCTCATATTCACAATGCTTTATGTGGTTTTCAACTGACCATATGCTGTCCATTCTGAAAACAGTAAAGTGGCCTGCAGTCATTTTGTTAGCCAATCCAAACTAGGCATTTATTTGGAAATTCAGATATTGACTCCAGAGGTTTACTGCCTATAGTCTCACCGTCTTTCCCGTTGTGTTTTTTCACAGACTGTTGCTTTGAACTAAAAAATATCGTGAGGATGCTAACATGCTTAAATAAATAAATAAATTCCTTTGAAGCAGGTTCAGTGTTTACCATCATTCATGTCTCAATTCAGATACTTCTGTTGGAACATTTTAATGTAATACACTAAGTACACTACTGCGTGTTGCATTTGTTTGTGGAGCCTCTGAACATGCATAATACCAAATTCTTCTACATTTCTTCTTCCTCTGTATGCTCTCCTTCACCACATCCACGAGCCTCCTTCTTTTTCTCCTGCCTGCCAGCTTCACCTTCAACATCCTTTGTCCAGTACATCCACTATCCCTCCTCTGCACATGCCCAAACATCTCTGTCCTGCCTCTGACTTTATCGACAGTCCGATCAACCTGAGCTGTGAGCTTATTTCTGTCCATCCTGGTCACTCCCAATGAAAAATGCAGCATTTTCAACTCTGCCACCTCCAGCTTAGCCTTGTATCATTTTGTCAGTGCCACCCTCTCCAAACCATAAACCATAGCAGATCTCACTACAGTCTTGTAAACCTTCACTTTCACTGTTGCTGCTATCCTTCTGTCACAAAGCACCCCTGAAACTCATCTCCACCCTGCCTGCACTCTCTTCGTCACCTCTCTTGTGCTCTGTCTGTTGTTTTGGATTGTTGACCCCAGGTATTTAATTTCAACTACTTCTACCCCTTGCATCTTCACCATTTCATCTGCCACCCTCTCATTCACAGAAACACAGTAGAGGTTTCTGACACAACATACACATCTGGCATAAGTATCCACCAGTGAGGAACCAGTAAGGATGTGCTGGCCTTATGGTCATGTGGTTTAAAACCAAGCTTTGTCCCTGAAAATGGGGATTGTTCACTTGAAAAACTGGGTGGCACCTTATTTGGCATTTAAACTGTGAAAATAAAGGGTGTGATTTAGTTGTCTTTTGTACTACAAATGTTGCTGGAGCAACATCTTTTTTACATGTGCTCTGTCTTGCTTCTACTGATTTTCATTCCTCTTCTCTCTGTTACATACCTTCACCTCTCCAGGCTCTCCGCCACCTGCTTGCCAACTCTCAATATAGATCACAATGTCATCTGTGAAAATGATAGGCCACGTAAAATCCTGCCTGACCTCATAGGTGTACCTGTCTATTACCACTGCAAAAAAACAAGGAGCCCAGGGCCGATCACTGATGTAATCCAACTCGCACTGTACCTCAAGACTTATAGCATCAATACCTGTTGAAAATTTACCTCTGTTACCTGTCTGGCTGGCGCTGGCATTGGCACTGGCTTTGATGACAGATGTTCCTTCTCTTGTCTTAGTTAGTTGGTACTCTTTCCCATTTTGATTAGTAGCCACAATTGTTACCATTGAATGTAAGAAGTGTTCTACACTCAGCTTTTTCACTGTTATGAGTACGCCATTTATAATGCACTGAATGTGGCCCTTCATTTCAGAGTAAACACACAAAACAGCAACTATAAGTAATAAACTGCACAATTTTACACAGAGCACCATCTCTGGTTTAGTGTTGGCATGGTACCATAAAACAGATGGCGATGGGAATGTAATGGTGAAACATTTCCCTTAAAATCTTAAATTATAAATCTTTTGTTGAGGCTAGATTGCCAAACTTGTATTGCAGTATTCATTGTTGAGAGCCATTAATGTCAAGACAGAGTCATTAAATTATGATCTATTAGATTTTAAGATTCATTGAAGAAGAGAAAGCATTGCTGTTGGCTCCAGATTTGAAAGGATAGGATCACAATTTTTTGGCAGCTCATCAATAGTTATTGAGGTATTTCAATAAAAAAACCCTCAATATCATTGTCAACCCCCTTTGTCTTTGTGCTTTATCCAACATGACTGTGACTACCAAATCTCAGTGCAATCCATCCAGTGTTAAAATGTTCCAAGCTGGACCAACTAAATAAACGGACAAACAGATATTGCCATCCACAGAGCTGTTAATATTGCTCAAAATTACGGTGGTGCTGTCAGCTATAAGTTGAGGTCATGGGTTTTACCACACAGCAATTATACCCATAACCCTGCCAATGCTATCAATCTGTATCTTTGAAGATAGCTGTCTCAGCATAATACAATGGCAATATATTGATGCTGCTACCTAGAAGAAATCTATACTTTCCCTGAGGGTGCATGGGGTTTAACTTTGAGGTCACCATGCTTTAAATCTATAAAACCTGTTCTGCTTATACAAATTGTCAGTATTTTTGCTTTGAGCAGTAGCCACTTTAGTCCCCTGCAGTCATGTAATATGAAGCCTTTTTAGCTCACATCCAAAATCAATCCTGGCCACATAATGACTTGCAGTGTTTGTGGGCACAGCATGCCAATTGCTCCTGCAAGGTGATTAATGGCCAACAGGTGAGGTTGTCATGGTAACCTGTCCACCTAAGCCATTATGGCAACAACAGCTGAAGTGAAAGCTGTACGTTGGATCTAATCTGCGATTAATTACCCTCAGATATCAGCTCGTATCATTCTTCCTTTACATCTTCCTCTTTCTTTTGTGTTTTATTCCTCCTTGAAACCATGTCATCCATCTTCTCCCTCCCCTCACTCTTCCTCGCTGTCCTCCCATCCTCTTATCTTCCATTCATTTTACATTCCTCCCTGATTCTCGATAGTCCATCCTTCTGTCTTTCCTGTCCTGCCTTTTACCCCGCCTCTTTCTCTCTGTTTCTTTTTCTTTGTCTGGGATCCATTTGTGCTGCATTAGGCAAGATATGCTGAGAGAAGAAGAGAGGGAGGATTGAAAGAGGGAAGACGTGGAAAATGGATAGTGCCTGAGCTTTGCATTATAATGGAGAACTGTCTCAAGGCAGATTTGCCCTGCCTTTAAACGAGGCATCTATCTACATTTATTCACCCAACTGCCTGTGCGTTTTTTATTTCTTTCCCTTTTGGGAGTTCAACCCAGCCCTAAAGTATTCCGTGTGTTGTTAAATATTTGTATTGGTAATTTGTTTTATTTCTTTTGCACCTAGGATTTTTATTGTGTTTGCAAGTAATTTTCTTTAATGGATTGTGTTGCTATTGTCTTCTAGTTGGGAAGTGTCCTGCGTGTCAGGAGAGGTTACACTGCCTTTGTGTGCAAGGAGGAGCGGAGGCAGGTCCCCATTATTTAACCCAGGCCATCAGTCACACTCAACAAGCCTATCATATAGGGCCATTCAGACACTGTACAGGCTAAAGTTAGCGCTATTATCTGCCTGTCACTGGCTAGCTGTGTTGGGGTCCCTAGTGGAAAAGCAATTGTATGAGTGAATGCCTTACTGCTCACGTTGTCAAGCTCCAAGGATGCACGCAGTGCCTTTAAAAGCGCACTCTTCATTTACCTTCAGTTTTTCACACCTTTCAGCTCGCATTAGAAAGGCGTGATTATGACATTTCAGCTGAGTTTAGTATTATAAAATTGACCGCTCAATTTTAAGCCATCAGCAAGGTTTGGAAGCCCAACCAAGTGGAAAAAAATAATCTTTAACTGTAGACGGAAAGGATCATCTCGGTTTTAATCATCTCGGCTCATCTCCTAAGATTTCCGAGTGAGTGCTCATCAATCATACTGTATGCAGACAGCGGGCTTGATTAATATTCATTTTATATGAGACACTTCATTTGCATGAACACACTGTCTGTCTCATAAAAATTACCAAGCCCTCCCTGCCGGTGTGATAAGCATCTGGACATGAAACAGTTGAAAATCTGAGACATGCTGCTTAACCCAATCCTACTTCATTACGTAGTGTTACATGGGAGGGCTTCAAGCAGGCGTGACTAGTTATATCACACTTAGTATATCCCCATCAGATAACTCCGAGGATCAATTTTCACATTCTTACAGTGACACGGAACAGAAAGTCTCGGGATTAACAGAAATCATTTTCAGTTTCCTTAGGTCATGAAGTGATGGAGAAATGCCCGCTGGGTGGTGATGCGAACCAGCGTGATGAGTATCTCACCATTTGTATTGGTGAAATGAGAGCGCTGCGGAAGAAATTCAACATTTGTAAGATTTGAAATGAAATCTGAAGTCACAGCTGACCAGAAATCAAAGTGAAGAATCACATGAAGAGATGTGACTTTCCCACAGAACATTTTTCAAAACATTGACCAGATGATTTGAATCATCAGTGTTTGCTCATTTTTTTCTAATATGATTTAGATTAAAGATCTTGGACTAGGCATCTCGGCCTTTATGAAATTATAATGGAGAGCTTTTATGTGACATTTTAAAAGGCAAATAATCATTTGATTAACAAAGCCCGAGTGGTAATGAAATGATTAAATAGCGCCATACATATTAGGCATTACAGTAAGAGGACTTAAACCATTTTGAAGGTTGTAAATTACACTATATTGACAAAAGTATTGGGCCACCTACACATTACACCTACTGGAGCTTTTATGGCCATTTTAAATCTATAGGACTTAATATTAAGTTGGTCCTCCCATTGCAGCTATAGCAGCTTTCACTCTTCTGGGAAGGCATCCCATTACAGTACCATGCTCAAATTATGTGAGCTCTTTAGAACAAGTCATTCTATTACAAATTTTTGTGACAGCAGACTGCAAGGCTAGGTGCTTGGTTTTACACACCTGTGGAAATGGACTGAATGAAACACCTGAACTCAATGATTACAAGGTATGTGGCCCAATACTTTAGTCTATACAGTGCATCCTTCTTAATGTGTTATAAAAGAAATTTGGTTTATTTAGTCATCTGTTTATAGTTTCAAGTTCTGCTATGGGCTATGTTTCAAGTAAGCAGATATGCTTTATGGATTTTTTTTGGAATTCATAAGTGTGTTGAAATACCTTCACATGCTAGATATTTATTCCATTGGTTATAATATATCTGAATGTTTTCTTTATCGTATTCCCAGAAAATTCAGACAATTAGAATTGATTTTATATTTTGATATGAAGATCTTGTCCTTGTTTCCCACCTTTAGCAACAATACTCAGTAATAGCAAGTATCTAGTCTTCTTTCCATTATTTGACATTATTATACACTTGCTCGCCACTTCGTTAACACAAATATCTAATCATCCGATCATATGACAACAATTCAGTGCATTTAGGCATGTAGACGTGGTCAAGATGACCTGCTGAAGTTTAAGCTGAGCATCAGAATGGGGAAGAAAGGTGTTAGTGTTGGTTTTTGGTGCAAGACAGGGTGGTCTAAGTATTTTAGAAACTACTGATCAACTAGGATTTTCCCACACAACCATCTCTCTGGGGTTTACAGAGAACGGTCTGAAAAAGCAAAAATATCCAGTTTTTCAGGGCAAGAATGCCTTGTTGATGTCAGAGGTCAGAGAGGAATGGCCAGACTTCTTTGAGCTGATAGGAAGGCAACAGTAACTCAAATAACCACTTGTTACAAGAGCATCTCTGAAAGCATAACACATCTTGAATCTTAAAACAGATGGACTATAGCAGCAAAGGACCACACCTGGTGCCACTTCAATCAACTAAGAACAGGAAACTGAGACTACAGCTTGCACAAACAAATAGAAAAGTGAAAACACATTTCTTGGTCTGATGAGTCTCGATTTCTGGTCAGAATTTGGCGTAAACAACATAAAAGCATGGATCCAGTCCACCTTGTATCAGCAGTTCTGGTTGGATGGTGCTGGTGTCATGATGTGGTGAATATTTTCTTGGTAGACTTTGGTCCCCTTAATACCATCTGAGCATTGTTTAATGACTCAGTGAGTACTTGAGTATTGTTACTGACCATGTCTCTCCCTTTATATCTACAGTGTACCCATCTTCTCATGGCTCCTTCCAGCAGGATAATGTTACACTTCACAAAGCTCAAATCATTTCAAACTGGTTTCTTCAACATGACAATGAGTTCATTGTGCTCAGATAGCCTTCACAGTCCCCACCTTTGGGATGTGGTGGCATGAAAGAATCACATTATGTATGTGCAGCTGACAAATCTACAGCAGCTATGTGATGGTATCATGTCAATATGGACCAGAACCTTTTAGCACCTTGTTCCATCTATGCCACAAAAACTTAAGGCACTTCTGGAAGCAATAAAGGGTCCAACCCAGTACAAGCAAGATGTACCTAATGAAGTGGCTGCAGAGTGTATCTATACCTGATTTCTTATGACCTCTTTTTTGAAAGTGGATCTAGCTTGTTGTTTTTGAGCCAAAGCTGAGTGAACTGGCTCAGCAAACACAGTGGAGGGACAGCAACACATGATGTAAACTACTAGTTATGCATTTAAATATGTAAAGTATATGTAAAAAAACATGTAAAACAACTGGCATACTGTATTTGACTTCTGGTTATCTATTATGTACCCAAAAAAAGTTAAAGCCAGAGACAGTGTATCGTAAAGAGGCTGACCAGGTTTCTATAAAATGTATGAAATTGCCTCCAACAATTTTTCCAGGAGAGAAATTACACTGTAGTGGTAACAGGAACTGCAGCACATGCTGAGGCATTGGTGTATTATGACTTTCTGTTAGCAGTTGTGTGTGGAATTTATTCAGGTTTCTTATCCACCTTCCCAAGATTTTTTTTTTTTTCATATCAGGTGTCATTGACAAAGCAGTCACACAGCATGCCTAATTACAACATAACACATTTGAGTCTCACCCGGTTGGAGGAGCATGGGAGCATTATCAATGTCAAGATTGCGTGAGGTGTTTAGTAGTAAATCAGCAAAGCCAAACATCTTCTTTTGTAGCTTTTAACACTGCAGTGTCGTAGTAACGGAAAGTTTCTTCAACACCTGTGCAGAAAGCCTTTTTTGTGGGGTTTTTTTTGTGTTTTGTGTTTCCACATGTGAGTAATGAACATAGACCTATTAAATATTTTTTTTTAAATTTTTTGAAACCAGCATCAGTTGCAGATCTGAATTAAATGGTGTTAATATTTATTTCCCTCACTGCTTCCTACTTGTCTTTGTCTGCCAGTCCGTGATTGCAGCCACATGACACCCGAGCAACCACTTGTCTAACTTTCTGTATCACCCAGCTTTGTTAGATAAAACAGTTAATTAAAACTGTCAGGTTTCATCTTGGCTCCGTTGGCACACGCACAGCAACAGAAATAACAAAAACAGCATTACTGATGAGGAAAAAGTTGTTCTGTAGAAACAGCGAGGCCGTAGTCTCCTTGATGTGGCTGAGACCAGGCGCTGCAGTTGTTGCTAGGTCTGCTAAATGTTGGCCAGCTTATCTAAGGGAGTTATCCTAAATCCCCCTCAGAACAAGTACCCTTGAAACGTCAGCACCATAATGTATCATAAGGCTCCTTCTGGAATACAAGACGAGTTGGCAATGCCGGACCACCGCTCGGCCTTTTTTCTTCCCCTCCCTTCTCTTCGTTGAACAGGGTCCAAGCCGTTCTCATAAATATGTATTTTATGATGTGTTCTTTTGGCGCTTGGTAGCAGTTTCTGTACCTAAGCCCACACGTTGTTTCTTTTTTTTTTTTTTTTTTTTTTTTTGGAGAGCAAATTAACAACTGTGGTAGTGTTTTTCATTTTATGTGATAATTTCTTAAGTAACACCTGTGCAAGTAGTTGCTGCTTAATAGGCTGTGAGATGTGGTGCGTATACTCTCACAAGCATACACAAATTGTCTTATTGTCTCCCTCCATTGAAAAAAATCTCTGTCTCCTGCCTCGTGCTCCCTGCTCGTATATACCGAAAAGAAATATAGGTCAGCAATTTTATCTTTGCGTTTAGTTATAAATATTGTCTCGGTCTGCTTTTCTGTCTATATCTTTTCTAAAAATTGCCCTACGCTATAAACTTAAGCTCCAGTTTGCTGGATGGACATGGTTTATGGTGTATTTGAATGTGATTATTCCTGCAATAATGTATTTTTTGTCAAGGGAGTCACAGCATCTGATTTGATGTCATCTTTAATTTAGCTCTCCTGCAGCTGTCAGAGTGTTTTATTAAAAGCGCTGTTTACTCATAAGGGTACAGCTTTGATCAAGTACGCTCTTTCACATTGCTATTTTAACTTCTTAAAAGTCCTGCAGTCATTTATACATGTAAGGAATGGAGGGAACAATGCACTGGGTGGTGGTTCAGAGGAGCTGTTCAGGCTCTGGTTGAGTTTGCTCATGGAGGCCTGCCAAGACTCTGCTAATGAACACTTTTAACCTCTAATATTGCCCAAATGGCCTTCTTATGCAGAGACTGATGATAGGCTTTCTCCCCTTCTGTAAAGTCCATTAATATCTGCTCAGAAAATCTGATTACTCTAATCTTGGCTTTTTGATTTGGGATTAAGAGCTTGATTCTGAAATGGGTAGTTGCTACTGCTTGCAAAGAACACAGCTATATACAGCATGGAGATAGAAAATCTGACAAAAGGCGAGAGATGTGTTTAACATGTATTATTCGCAAAACTTGAGATTTTTATGTCAGTCAGCTTCCCAAGTGCTATGTCCTTTGACGCTGTGCTTGACCTTTTGCAACCAAATTCCCCCCTCCCATGATGGAATTAGCTCCCCTGTATTATTAAATGCAGTATGGACTGCTTAATGTGCAGTCATGATACTTGTCTGGTAGATTGCAGCACTGTGTGCAGTCTTTGATTTCTGTCATTTTGTAGAGATTATATTTCTGCCTCAGATCATGTCTGACGGTGGATAATAGAAGGGTTTGGGGGGGAGCATATTCATTAAAGCTGATTTAACCTTAATATCATGATATTGGTTTCATGTGGATTATTTTATGAATCGCATCAGATTATAGATTGTTGATATATAATCTTCTTTTTACTGTGCTTCCTATATTCACATCTCTCTGTGATGTTGCAAGTGTTCCTGTCTTTATTTTGAATAGTGATACGTCCCACTGGAATCTCACAGAAGCCAACACCATGCAAAACATATTTGATGTTCATTTTATGCTAAATAGTTTAGCAATGACTTCATCCAGTGTCAGGAGTTCACTGGCGCGGCCTTCTCATGAGGTGAGAAGAGGTTGAGGGTAGCTCTGGCTAAATTGGCTGCTCAAATTCTATCTGGTTAGCTGTTTCATTGACTGGAATTTTGCAGTGAAGCCCAGGAGCACAGCAAAAATGTTCGTAGGTGCAAAATCTCAAACTGTGGAGTTATGGTTCATATCCACAGGAAAGCAAAAACACTACTGTGTTTCTTATGTCAATTACTATCAATCCTTGTGAGAATACAACAGGTCTGGAGCACATATGCATACGCAATGATCAGAATACTCCAAACATAGGTGTACTCCAAAGCCCCAAGCACTGTGTGCTTCATCACTCAGTACTTCTCTCTCCGTGGGAGCGATTTGTTGGAAAGGTGGGGGAGTTAACACTTCGATGAGCAAACAACAACAAGAATATCCAAAAATATATTTTGTGGTTTGCGCTTTCTTAGTGTTGGTTGGTCACACCCGGTATGAGTTCAGCTCACTGGCGACTGAGCAACTTGCGCTGTGTCATTCGATGGCAACTTGAAACCCGCAATGCCATAAGGATTGTGCATAAGGAATTATAAAGCCATGGGCATCCATCTGCCGTGCTTCTTACTGGAAACGATAAAACTGCTGTAAAAGAATGACTCACCAAGAAGTTTTCCCGAATCTCATTTGCTTCCTTCTTCCATCTTATGTTCAGCTAACATGTATGCTGTTTTATTTTATGACAGATTTTGGAAGACATCTGGAATTAGAGCAACAAGGCTTGCTGCGGTCTCGTGGGAAGAGTGGTGCAGTGGAGGGATCTGTGCCATAGAGGAAGCACCCAGCTGGGGCATTTGCCAGCAAAACACTGAGTATTGAACTTATCTGGGACCTTCAGCAGCGGGCGGTAAGAGGAGGAGGAGGAGGCCATGTTGACCGCACGCCTGCTAGTCCTCGCCAGCCTCTTCGCACCAGCCGCACTGGGTGAGTTTGGCTCATTAAAATATGCGTTTGTGTCAGGGCGGATGTGCACATGTAAGAACAAAACACGCCTCTTGCATTTTGTGATTGGCATGGTTTGAAGCAGTATCCGATTTTCATCCTTTCACTGCTTAAGTGCCAGATTCTGTCAGCCAACCGCAATAAAAGCCTCTAACTTTATGTCTGTCTTGTGTTCACTGTCTATGTAGCTCCTCTCACTAATTAGCAGTTATTTTTGCTCCCTAAACTCCCTGAAACTTTTTTCTACACTTTTCTTCTTTTGCTTTCAGATTTTTTTTTTCTGTGATTTTTCAGTCTATTTTTAGATCTGTCCCTCTAAGTCTTGGCTCCTTCTCTTGTTCTCCTGGCAATAGTAAATGAACTGAAATTACTTTCAAAGAACCATTAACACTGAATTGGCTTTGTGGCATATGCTTAGCATTGTAAAATTTGCAAGAATTAAAAAAAGGACCACTTTTATTTTTCATGAATTAAGATTTTAAGATTAAAGTGTGGGGTCGTTCTTTTTTCACATCTCCGTAAAAGGAAACCGCAGCGTTTCCCCCATGGCCTTCTGTGGATTGTTTCAAAGCCAAAGTAAATGAAGTCATTTAAATTCAGATTAAAAGTAGTCAGTGGTGGTGGTCTGGTGGTTCGGGGTGTGGATGCAGCTCGGGTTTAGATGTAGGGAGTGTTGGGGAGTGGGGCAATGGCCCATAAAAATGTTAATTTAATATGGCTAAAACCATTAATGGGAGATTTGAGGCTAATTGAATTGTTTTTGTGCTGTGATATCTGTGAACGGGGGTAGTCACTATCCAGTGCTGATAAAAGCACGATTCTCCATTTTTCCGTAACGCTCAATAGAAGGAGGTCAGGGGGCCAACAGAATGTTACAGGCTACATCTGTCTTTAGAGAGCTCCATTGAGCAAAGGTTTAGACATTATGAAGTAGTCGATCTGGAAATGAAAATTCATTTTTGTAAAGAAAGAACTATTTATGAAGCTGTCTTGACTTCCTTTCTTTGAGTAATGTAGGATGAACACAGTGCCGTGTGTGAGAGCTGTTAATAACTTCAATTATTGAAAGCCTAGTGGGTAACAGTGCTAATGATGGCTAGCTAGCCTTCCTGTTTCCCAGTGGAGCAAAGCTAGTCCAGCCTTCTAGCTTCTGTTTTCTGGGGGAAATGCAAATTTGTGAGCACAATGGGACCTTGCAGTGTGTAGTGACACTTGGTTTTAATAACTGGTGAAACATGGGCTTGTTTAAAAAAAGGGTCAGCTATTTTACAGGCATCTTTTTGAGAGGGTTTTTTTTGGCAATAGTGCAAGTGGCCGATGAGAAAAACTGACTCCAAGGCTGAGTGGTACCACAGTATCCATCTCTTACATCATACTGGCTGTATTGTTGTTGTTCCCTGCTGTCATCACTGTTATAAAGAGAAACACCTGATCAGAAGCATTGTTAGCCCTGCAGTGAACTGGCGACCTGTCAAGAGTGTTTCCCGGCTCTCGCCCTATGACAGCTGGGAGAGGCTGCACCCCACTATGAGGGCTGGACAAATCAGAAACTTTAAGTTTACAGACTACAGTACTGTGAATAAGTCCTGAGCCTCCCCTCATTTCTTTATAGTTTGATAGGAAAATTGGAAATAGGTGCAAGGATTTATTAAAACCTGTGCAAACATAAATAGAAATACAATACATAAGGTAAAAATAGACTTTGTACAATTCCAACAAGCTTGAAAGTCAGTATTTGGTACGACCTCCTTTATTCTTCAACACTGCCTGGACTCTCTGAAGAAAGCTGTCTTATGATTTCTTTGTGTAGTCTTCAGGAATAGTTCTTCAGGCTTCTTGAAGAACATTCCAAAGCTCTTCTTCTGAATGTTGGCTGCCCTTTTATTTCGTTCTCTGTCAACATGATCCCACACTGCTTCAATAATGTTAAGGTCTGGGCTCTACGGAGGCTAGTCCATGAATAATATTGTTCCATTTTGTCTTTCTATCCAGGTAGGCTCTTACTGCACTGGCAGCATGTTTGGGATCATTGCCATTCTGAAAAATTAAGCCAATCAGATGCTTTCCAGATGGTATTGTACGGTGGATCAAAATCTGTCAGTACTTTTCCATCAGCTCTGACAAGGTCCTCAACATCGCTGACTGAAATGCAGTCCTAAATCATGACAGAGCCTCCATTGTGTTATATATGTACCTGTTCTCCTCTATATGTACTGACAGTGATTTGAACTGAAAATTTCATCACTCATCACTCTGATTCATCACTCCATAAGATCTGTTGCCACTGATTTTCAGTCCAGTTCTTGTGTCATTTGGCATACCTCAGCCTTTTCTCCCTGTTTCCCTTCCTTAAGAATGGCTTCTTGACAGCTTGCCTTCCATTTAGATCATTTCTGATGAGGCTTTGGTGCTCATTACAGAAGTCAGCTGAAGGACCAGATGCAGCTCTCAGGTCCTGTGTCACGTCTTTGCTGGATTTTTTTCCTGTTTCTTAAGGACTTGACGTTCAAATACTGTTTATCTGTTGTAGATAGATTTTTTTTTTAGTTCTGCCATTTCTTCTTTTGCCATTCACTTGTCCATTTTCCTCAACTTTTTTTAAGGCTGTGCTGCACACTATGCCGAGATAAGTTTTCAGGTAATAGCTCTTTAAGAATAATTTCGTTAGTGAAAAAAGTTTATGCCTGCCAAACGGTTATCCTTGGGATTGTTGTGATTGTGCGACGGGCTATACCTACTGATGCAGTTTAAAACGAGTTCTTTGTTAATTTATCTGTTATGTATAGAGACAGCGCTGGTTCATCCATTGTATTAGGTGCGTTTTTATGCTTGAATGAGTCATTAGTCAGTGTTAAGTGGCTTAACAAACCAACAAACAAAAACGTTCCTCTGAAAATGGTCAGGTGCAAGGACTGGACTGAAAATGAGTGAAAAGCAGTCAAAGCAAAATATAAAGAAATGAGGGGTGGCTCAAGGCTTTTGCACAGTACTGCACTTCAGCATTCAATTACAGGTGACTCTTCTCTGGTTCCAGCTTTTTATATTCAACGATGTCTTTTATATATTTTTCTTCTGGACTCTTAGCGTAGGATCTTTTCAGTGTGTGTAAGACTGCAAAGGCCCCTCTTTAAACTCGCAGAACTCACTCTGTTCTGTTGTAATTCAATACAGGGTCCTAGATTTTATAAAACATTGAAGGTTTGTCCTTGAATCAGTGGGTCACAGCTTCCAGGGGATAAGATCTATTGTTCTTTGCAACAAATCTGAGAGTTCGCTGAAGTAACATACATCTTCTCGTACTAAATAAAAGAACATCAAGCCCTGTTTGAAAGATGGGAATTAAGATTCAGGGCAGAATGTGATCCAACAACAAGACGGTTTTAAAGATTCATGTTTTTACAGAACACTTCAGAAAATTCAGTTCCAAACTTTTCCCCCAGATGTTTATAAAAGTAGGGACTATCAGAAATGAGAAAACCTTGTATTTGTTGCAGTATTTTGAAAACACACTGATGTCAGTTGGTGCCTTTATAGCAAGTGGGATTTGCTAGGATTTAAGATTTGGTTCATAAATGAGATAGAAACACAGAAGATGGGCTTGACTGGAAGCCAAATGTGTATGAAAACCAAGACTACTCAAATTAGTGCTTCAGTAATTTCATGAAAGTGTTAATGCAAAACAGAAAAATAGGCCTTACAGGTTTTTTTAATTACTTAGTTTTCAGAAATCTCAAAATCCAGAATTCAGAGTTGGTTCAGTTAAGTGACCTAACAGATGGGTAGGACCTATAGTCGCCTGTGTCAGCATGTCTGTCAGTCAGAGCTGCCAGGCCTCCTAAATTTAAGCTTTATCCAAATCCACTTTTTTTAAAAAAAATTAACCCACCTTGCAATGGGGAAACTCCATAGAGCTGTAAACATGTTGGTTTTTTTTTTCTGCCGTGAACCTGGACAGCGTAATATGGGAGCGTGTGGGGATTGGCTCACTTCTGGAGGCAGCCTAAGTGGCCATTAGAGAAACAGCAGTTTTTGGCACTTAACTCTTTAGCCTTGGAGGTCACCTTAGACCTCAGGAACTGCTCCTGTAGGATCTCTTTTACGACCGTTTCAAGCAAGGAAAAAGTGTGTGCTTCAGGGTAGGTACTAAAAAAAAACAAGTCTGGATGAGACTCAACATTGATGGGTTGAACTCAGAACCAATCAGCAACCTATCAAAAGCTCATTATGAATGGCTTTAAACTGACGCTAGAGTTGGCTTCAAGTGGTCATTTTGAAGACTTCTGTAATTTTTTGTTTTTCAACCCATGAAGTTGCCTCAGACCTGACGAGCTGCTATTCCACCAATGGTGGTGCTTATGCTTTTGTAGAAACAGTTTGGATTGGTGTCTTTTGAAAACTAGCCTATATTTTACAAGTCTGAGAGCCAGTTAGCATTACCACCAAGAGTGGGGTAATTTTAGATGTCTCTTGTATTCGTCCAAGGGGTTGCCGCAGTGAATTCTCATAGGTATTTTGCGCAGCTTTTTACAAGGATACTTTTC
>VUQH01015602.1:3798-14357 GCA_015106775.1 Etroplus canarensis | reverse complement strand
GAGAAGAGTCCAGGTGCTGAATTGGTCTGCCTGCAGTCCAGATCTTTCACCTGTAGAGAACATTTGGTGTATCATTAAAGGAAAAATAGTCAAAGACCACCACAAACTCTTCAGCAGCTGGAGGCAAGAATGGGACTGAATTCCAACACCAAAACTCCAGAAACTCATAACCTCAATGCCCAGATGTTTCAAACTGTTTTGAAAAGAAGAGGAGATGCTACACCATGGTAAACATGCCCCTGTCCCAACTATTTTGAGACCTGTAGCACGCATCAAATTTGAAATGAGCTCATTTTGTGCATAAAATTGTAATATTTCTGTTTAAACATTTGTTATGTTATTGAAGTTCTGTTGTGAATAAAATATTGGCTCAAGTGATTTGAAAGTCTTTTAGTTTTCATTTTGTTCAAATTTAAAGAACGTCTCAACTTTTCTGGAATCCAGGTTGTATTATTATTCAAATATTTCAGTTCAAAAATAACCCCCGCATGTCACATGAACATATGTACTAATGGAAATATTCCCTGTAAAGGTTTAAAGACACTCACCCAGCGGTGGCTGCAGCATGTCTCCATTCCTCTCACAGGTTCCTATAGGTTGGATGTCTGACGAGTCGATCAGCCGCCAGAAGTCATTGGTGTTGTCGCTGCCATCCAGACGCAGACGTAGCCGAGTACCCATCATGCCCATCACCGTTGCAATACACACAGAGTTAGAATTGCGAGGGTCCCGTGCTTCAAGTTTCATGCCTGCCTTGAAGTCATTGGAGGGGGGGACTCTGGACTGCAGAAGGATACCAACAGAGCTTCGGTCATCTCTCCTTGTTTTTGGTGCTGATATAATGAAACAGGTTAGAGTACTATACTGAGCTGAGCTTCAAACATAGAGCATGAAGGATGAGTTGGTTTTATTCTTTTCTTTTGTACTGTCAATAAATTGTAGGAAAAAGGGAGCAATTTGTTGACTTTGTGACTTTCCCAATTTGTTCTATTTGATGTAGCGGCTGGAAAACTTTTATATTTTTCAGTATAATTCTGTTAAAAAACAGTATATATGAGGTATGGGTTGCTTGAACATTGCCATCCTTTTATTTTTGGTGACTTTGCTGCTGTCACTGAGCTCTTTGTTCTTAATTTAAAACCACGGAAAACAGAAGTTTTCACAGGACTATATGCAGTCCCGTGAAAAACTGAGTACTCCCCATGATTCAGTAGTTTGAAGAACTACCTTTCAGAATCAGATTTAGAATCCTTCATTAATCCCAGGGGGAAACTGCTTGAGTTACAGATGCTCCATTAGGTATAAATATATATGGATATGAAAGATAAGAAAATGAAACTGTATAAACCTTAACACTCAAACTTAAAACAGTAAAACGGTAAATATAAATATATATAAATATGAAAGATAGAAAACAAAATAACAAAAAAAAGAATCTTTATGTAAAAAGTGCAAGAACCTAAGTCATCTCAGGCCTAGTTAAAATACATCTGAATGCTCCAGACCAACAAACTGCCAAAACTTAAGCGCAATGGCAATTGTTTGAAGCCATAGCTTTTTATATGACTGTATCAGTCTCTAATGTTGTTGTAGAGGAATTTAGGCCCACTCTGCTTTACAACGTTCGTGCTTCATTTCACTGAGGTTTGCAGGCACTCATTTATGCACAACTCTCTTTAGGTCCTGTCACAGCATTTCACTCAAGTTGAGGTCTGGACTTTGACTGAACCAGTGCAGCACCTTGATTCTTTTCTTTTTCAGCCATTCTTTTGTAGATTTCAACCAAGCTTTAGATGTCTGACAGATGGCTTCATATTTTACTCTAGAATGCTTTGGTATTCAGAGGAGTTCAAGGCAGACTCGTTGACTGCACGGTGTCCAGTTTTTGTGGCTGTACAACAAGCCCAAATAATCACCCCCACCACCACCTCTTAGCTCTTAGCAAGATAACAACTAATTTGTCCTGAGTGAAAATTAAATAAGAAGCGTGTATGGATGGATGGATGATTTTAATATAACTCTTTTACATATAACTGCTTACTTCACAATACTGATCACTGTATATAAAATTGGCTCCATGCGGTTGCTGTTTGACCATTAAAGGTATACCTCCAAAAAGCTGACCTGACCCAACCCCACTTAATGTGATATGAGGCTAGATACCATGGTTCATTTATTTGTTTGTTTTTTTCACCTTTTTACACAACTCGAATGATTAGGAACCAAAGTATGCAGCGGCAAAGTTGATTCCATAATATCCTTAAAAGTTTTTTACTTGTGTAACTGCACAGCGTCACCAATAAAGTATATGATCCCATGATTAATTGGGGTTTTTTTGTGCAGATCAGACAAATAGTCAAAGATATGGCTATAAATGAGCATTTTGCTAACCAATTTCTGTGGCTGCACCAGCAGACAAAAATAGCAGCAGGCACGACATGGTGTCAAAATCTAATTAGTTACAGATCTCATGGAGGTCTATCGCTGTGCCAAAATTCAACATCCTGCATCAAAAAGTTTTTACACTAACCTACAATGACACGAAGGATTTGCGCTGATAATGCCATCATATCTCACCTTTTTACAGCGTGGCTCATTAGTATGTTTTTTAAGGGGGAAACAAAGTAGCTCTGTGTTACAGAGATATATGCTATATACTACAATTCTTGCATTTATTGGTGCTTTTGTTTTTATGCTGCCAGTAAATCAACAAATCTAACAGAGCAACATTTTTTATAAAACAAAACAAAGTCTTTTTTCTCTGAAATCATCAGACTATTTTAGTTTAAGGAAACATTTATGAAAATAATACTCTAAGATACAAGGGAAATCAATAATCCAGCATCTTAAAAATGATTCTCAATGATCAGGTACCTGTTTAAAGCAAGAAGGTGATGCTGCAATGGAAGAAGTTTCTCTCAGATATTCCTCCCAGCTGAATGGTTCTTGCAACAAGGACAAGAGAAACAAATACAGAATGTTACAGAATGTGTTATTAAAAAATACAGTAAAAATACTAAGTGTTAAATAAACATCATCATCTTTCACTTCATGTATTTTAGTCAGAAAAAAACTGCATTCTTGACTTTTTATAACACTAAGGCTAAATTAAGTAAAACGTTTTTAAAAATTGCCATTTTATGTTTGCTTATGCAAAGTAAATTTTCTTAATCTGCACAGTATTTTGGATATACACAAATAAATGTGGTGATATGTGAGCATTACTGGTAGAATAGTAAGTGTGCTATTGTTAACCTACCCCTGAAACTTACTAACAAAGACACAATAGCCACTAAATGTGAAAGCGGTGACACTGAAGTGGCTGGATTAATAAAAACAGTTTTAAATTAGACTGATAATGAGAGGGCTAACAACAAGAAGTGACAAGGCAGAGATCTGAAAAGCTAACCATTAGACTTGTCGAGAGCAGAGCCTGCTGTGATACTGCTCCGTCTCTCCTTCTTCTCCTCCTTTTGATCTGAAATCAAAACGGCGATTGAACGGCTCATCAAAATTATGAAGCTTCTGATATACAGACTTTAATTACTGTGAGAATAAAGACACTGTAATAGTGCTCAAACTTTCTCAAACATGCCAAACATGAAAGATTCAAATCATGCCTTCACACAAAATCAGTGAGAATTTTGATCCTTTTTGTGATGTACTTTTTTGTGTTTGACTTATGATCAAATTGACACAACTGCACTGTGCAGGCTTACCTCTGTGTGGTGTTCGGCCCATGGCAACTGAGCTTCTTTGGGTCAAGTGAGACAGTCACCCAAACAGACACTAGAAATAACACAGTTCAAAAAAATCATCTCAGTGTTCCAAAAAATAGTAGCACAAACTAAATGGAATAATTTGACAGTACGAGCAACTTCTGTTGAGGGTTTCCATTTAACATATCTCAATATTTAAAGAATATTATGAAAATGTTTTGGTCAATTGATTATTCTGGAAAATTAAATGTAAATTAGTCTATAGCAAGTACACAAAAAATAAGGAATTATAAACTCGTACTAAAAATGTAATCCATTTTTTTCACCAAGAAAGATGACATCACTTAAGTTCCCAAACTGTTTATGTGGCTCTTCATGATGGAGAATTTAATTTAGAATGGAACTGATGGTTTATAAAGCACTTTCCCTCACCCCCCAATTGGTCGAGGCAGATGGCTGCCCTTCCCCAAGCCTGGTTCTGCAAGAGGTCTCTTCCTGTTAAGCGGGAGTTCTCGCTTCCCACCACTGACATGTGTTGCTCACAGCAGATGATCTGATTGTTTGAGGTTTTCTCTCTGATACTGTAGGGTCTTACCTTACAGTATAAAGTGCCTTGAGGTGACTTGATGTGAACTAGCCCTATATAAATAAAATGGAATTGAAGTGAATTAAATTAAATTGTTTAGAGCTAAACTACATTTCTGTTCTGCTGCTGCATCATGTTCCAGACATCCCAAATTGCCTGGAACACATCTGCTTACTGTCCACAGGTTTGAAACTCAACATTGAAAAGCTGCATTTGGTTTTTATGAATCACATATGTGTAATAAAACTTGATGGCTCATTTATTAAGTAAACTTTAGGCCCATACAATATCTCATCTTATGTTCCTTTTTAATCTGTTGTATTTCAGCTTCAAGTCTATTTTACGATGATGAATGAATGAAATGTCTTTTAAAATTTGTCTTTTGCTTTTTCTGTCATCTACAAAGTATGCTGATTTGCTTTGTTGTTTAAAAGTGCTTTGCACATAAACTTACCTGACCTTTTAGAAATTTTGGAATTTTTCTTACTCTCAACAAATTTCAAGAAAAGACTAAAACAGAAAATAACTTGATCCTTCCAAGACCAAGTGTCCGTGTAGCCAAATCCTTGAACCTATTGTTGCTATTTTCAGTCAACTAAAACCACCATAAGCCATGCATGCCATTGCACAAGGTGACCAATCATAAACCTTATTGTGAGTCAAGTCAACATACAAACACCATCTTGATGCAGCACATATGCAACCAAATGTATTTCAACACAGGTAAAAACAGTCCCTACCAAACATCCTATGCATTCCTGTCTGAGAAAGATTTGTGGCAAAGGAAGACAGGCAGGTTAGGACAGTTAGAAAGAGTTTTGGTCATTTTATGGGATGTGTTGAAACACACATTCACACTTCTCTTTATTTTTCTGACCGTAATCTATAATTTACCCAACCTTTACAGATTAAAATTTCAGAGGTCATAAAGGATGCATAAGAAATAGTATAAGAATCTAATAATCCTAATTAGGAAAACTTAATCAATTATTCCATCTAATATCAACACATGTGAAGGTCAAGAAGGCAATATGTCCAAAAAAAATGCTCATCGTTTGGATTAAAATGTCTTGTTATTAAAATCCACACAAACTCCTCCTGAAGCAGCTTTGCACCATTACGACTTCTTTTTAATAAGATAAAAGTGTTACCACAATGTTTATGCAGAAATTCTGGCCCAAAAACTCAGATAATCCATTTCAAGAAAAAACATCAGCACAGTCTCACTCGGTGCAAACTCTGTACATAGTGACAGCTCAAACTGAAGCAGAGAAAATAATCCACAGCCTACAAAAAGGGAAAGATTCCAAATTAAATCCACAAATTCAAAGACTGGTGTTTCTTCAGAAGCCTTGGCGATGTCTCCTTTCCTTGTGCTTCAAAGTATTAGCATCTGCAATGTATTGAGGCTGTCCCTCCCTCTGAAGACCCCCCTGTCTCTGCAATGAATCCCACTGAGTCAGAAGAAGCCATAAAGATTCCAAGCTGCCATAAAAAGCCATTAAGATGTGTGGACGTGGGACGTCTGCTGGCAGACATGAAAAGGATTCCAGCTCCAGACTGGCTCAGTGTTTGCATTGGTCTGTCCGCCTTGCTCAAGAGGGTCAGACAAAATTGCCCTGCAGACCAGGAAGCACTTAATTTTTACAATCTCCATTTCCACTTGGGCAGCTGCTGATCTGGGATTAGTGCGATCTTAACAAAACTGAACAATGAGAAGATCTGAAAAAGCTGAAGCTCTCAATAAACAGGAGGAGCTGTCAAAGTGTTAGTAACTAACTTAGAAAGAAAAATGCATTTTTAAACTTCACTCAGAAATGTTATTTTGATTGTGTAATGGTCATTAGTCATAAGTTCATAAGGTGAGAGAGACCAAAATGATAACACTGTTGCAAATGAAAAGAGATAAGAGTAATAAATAAAAACAAATCTCAATTAGCATCCGCAAAAGCTCATGATTTCTGATTCTTCAAACTAATTAGTTTCCCATTAGAGATGCAACTACTCTATTTATATCACTAATTAATCTAACTTTATTTTAATGTTTTTTTTGTTTTGTTTTTGTTTTTAACAAAGAGCAGCCAAAACGTACAAACAAAGTGTCACAAGAGAAAGAAGAGCAGCAAGTAATTTCTGAACCCCAATGTATATGCAGGTTCTAACTTTCTTTATGATACTAAACTAAGTATCTCTTGGTTTGGAATGGTTCTTATTATTTCACAACAGTAACAGCAATTCAGAAACAAATAGATCACAATAGAAAAAAAAAACTGTTGCCCGACGCAAATGTTTACTTCATAAATAAGCAAGCAGTTGACTGAGTAATCATCAAATTCTTTCATCTCCAAGAGAAACTAGCACGCTCAGTTAGTTGCTCAATTTAAGAATGGTGAGGGTTATTCACCCTCCAGCTCATCCTTCAGCGGGAGAAGACTCTTTTTTAAAAAAAAAAAACAGAGAGATCAACTTGTAAAATCGGGACTGAAACATGCTCTGGACCTTGCCTGGCTTTTTCTTCTGTCAAGCAGGATAGTTTGGGAGACAGGAGAGTGAAGGGATCACATTACTGCTGCTGAGAGGCTGAGGGGTGTGTGAGCTGCTGCAGGGCGTCACCTCCACTGTTGTAACTTGGGATATCATTACACACCAACAACTTTCATATATATATATATAGATATAGATATATATATATATAAACTGTTTCCTCACACCAGCATTGAGCATGACACACATAAAAGCTCTGTGGAATGAAACAGCATGTGTGATTGTTTGGGAGGGTGAGTGCATTGTTATTTTTATTTCGCATCCTGGCAGAAGGATGGTTGAACTAGCAGAAGATTAAAAATAAATAAATTAAATGTGAAGAAAAGTCTGTGACGCATTTTCATTTGGGTTATGGTCACATTTAGTGGGCGGGACAGTGCTCATTATACAGGCTAAACACTGCAAACGATACAATGTATCCACGGCGGCGGTGCTACAAGGCTGCGGGAACATGATAAACGTTTCGTAGTTGCTGTGCAATTCTCTGTAGGAAGCC
This sequence comes from Etroplus canarensis, assembly GCA_015106775.1. Classification (NCBI taxonomy): domain Eukaryota; kingdom Metazoa; phylum Chordata; class Actinopteri; order Cichliformes; family Cichlidae; genus Etroplus; species Etroplus canarensis. Next base: position 7,012 of record VUQH01015602.1, on the reverse strand, counting down.
AGTAAACAGAAAGCCAAGAGAAAGCTGCACAGTTCAATGTAGCTACTGTAAGCGCCGAGCTCCCCGTCTGCACGGCGCACAGTTTAAACACGTTCCGCTCTCTATCGCTGCGTGGACTAATAGCGGGGAAGCACACCGCTTTTGACGGCAGCCCGGCAAACAAAACAGCACATGAGAGTAATAAATAGACAGGAGTCGTACCAACCGTGCGAACTGGGTATTCTGATGCGAGATTCCTCACTTTCTATCGGATGCAAGCCGCCATATTCGCTGCAGCTTCGCGCATGTCCACCGCGCAGTGCTGTAATTCATATTTTTCCACTGGAGGTTCAGAAATAACAGAGCGCAGAGCAGGGTGAAATATTAATTAGCCGTTTTATTAAGGAGGGCATTGCTGCATGGCGGGTATTTGTATTACAGGTCACGTGGAAACGAAAGTCTGTATATCCTTGTGTGTATTTTTTTCATTGTAACGTAATAATTATAAGAGTTTATATATATATATATATATATATATATATATACACACATATATATGACGAAAAAAGTGTGAAATAACTCAAAACATGTTTTATATTCTAGATTCTTCAAAATAGCCACCCTTTGCTTTGATTACTGCTTTGCACACTCTTGGGATTCTCTCGATGAGCTTCATGAGGTAGTCACCTGAAATGGTTTTCACTTCACAGTTTGCCTTGTCAGGGTTCATTTGTAGAATTTCTTGCTTTAATGGTGTTGGGACCATCAGTTGTGTAGTGCAGAAGTCAATGAGAAATGAGAAGGTGTGTCCAAACTTTTGACTGGTAGTGTATGTATGAACTAAATGAAATAAACAGATAAATTAAAAAAAAACAGATAATGTCCATAATCTATAATGGCAATAGAACCATTTTTAAAAGGTTATGAAAGGGACCTGCCTTAACTACCTTGTTAGTTAATGTTGGAATAAATACCTAAATCAGCTCTTTTACAAAATTCATGCATTCAAAACAGTGAAGGGATTGTCAGAAAATTACACTTAAACATCAAACATAAGAAAAGCGCAAATTGATTGTGATTGGTGTTATATTATCAATGCTGATATATAAATGTAACTTAAGCAACCGATGGAGGATTCTTACTTGAGCTTGTGTGTCAGTATCAAACATTAAGTAACATATTGTGATGTTATTTGCTGGTGGATGTATATTATTTTGTGCATAAAACATTTCTAATGATGTATAAAGTGTTTGTGTTTCTTTAATTTCATCATTGTAAAAAAAATGAGCATACCTTTTAGGCTAACTCTTATTTTTTTAATTAATTTGATTAATCTGTGATAATAGCAACAGTGTATTCAAGAGGAATAAAGAAGGCATATGTATTGGAATAAAAGTCTAAAGTAGCACACAGCAATAGATATACTCAAGTAAGGCACATCAGATGTGCCTTATGCACGGTATTATTTAAATAATACAACCATATGATTGAAGATAACTACATAATGTTTAAGAAATATTGTTACTTGAAAGCAGCACAGCATCAGAATAAAGGCTGAAGGTTAAGATCCTTTTCCACTGATAAAATCGAATCAAAGTCACTCAATACTCATTACTTTTCTCTCTTATGTAATAATTGTGGTCTAAAGTGTAGGTGAGAATTTGTTCCCCTTTGGAGAAGCCTTTGACCAAATGTTCCACATTTTAGAATACATCTTTGTTTTATGACTGTACGTGACTGTAGAGTTAAATGTAACTTGCCACTGCATATCTGACAATAATGCAGCCCACAGTAATGAGTCAGGCTTCACTGTTCAATCATAATGCGTTAACACTAGTGCTCAGTGATAAACTGAAGTACTTGTATCTTAATACCAAAAGAAATCAACTGACCATTTATCCTGCAGCTACAGCTATTTTACATTATTATTTATTCATTTAGATTCATGCAATGCATCCTTATATTATTATATAACATTACAAAGTAAACTATAATGCTATTATTATTATTTGCTTGCTTAATTTTAGAAATATTTTCAGCCTTGTGGTGTAATTATTAGGTAAAGTTATTACACTGAGAGCTACTTTTTTGACATTTTAATGCACATTGACCTCATGACAGATGCTGCTATCCAATGCAGGCTTATATAATGTGCTTATGTAGAGCACGCAGTTTTTAAAGGCGCGGCTGTGCCTAATAAGTCGTTAACTTTTTGATTAAGCAAATTTGGCAAAATGTAAAGTACATTCATATTTAGTGATGATACCTACAGTATGTAAATCAGGACACACTTTACTGCGAGATATTGTAATATTGCTACTTTTACTCCATAAACTATTCTCCACCTCATGGCTGCAGCACAGAGAAAGCACCAAAAAAAATTATCTTTGGAACAGACTTAATGGTTTTCTTTGTAAAATTATAGCCCACTGCTTAAAACAAAATCCTATTCTAACAAAATGACCTTGTATGAATACAATGTCCCTCAATTTTACTTTCTGTTTAAGGTGTTGCAGCGATCGCAATGTACCAAAATGAACCTGAGGAGGTCAAACGCAGACTGGAAGAAGATTATTAATATTATTATTATTCACAAACAAACACGCGGGATTTAACGTGCAGCACCCTCCTGACACCTTTCCTTACGAAGCGGGTCAGCGTGGTGTCCGTGAGTGAATTCACGTCTGATTTCGCCAGTTAGTGCTGTCGCGGAGGGGAGGTATGGGTGAGAGAGAGAGAGAGACAGTGGAGAGAGGAGCTGCAGGAAGATTTTTAATCAGTGACACAACATGGGTCGACCAAAGGGGAGGGTAGAGGGGCAGCAGCAGTAACTGTGTGAAATCTGCGTGCTGCTGGAAGGCGATTTTTATCAAAACGCTGCACGGATAACGCGCTGGATCCCATTTCCATCCCCAAAGTTTTATTTTATCTCAGCTCATCGTGGATATTAAAGCACTGCTGGAACGCGCAGACGTCCGCGTTTCTATTGGCTGTGCGCGGCGTCGCTCAGAGGAATGACGATTTTGCTGCTAGAACCAGCTGATGCTGAGGCTATGAACGCGGAGCCACTGAAGAACTGTTGACGGTACACTGACACCCCGTCATCGGCGTTATGCCTGCGGATTCGGGCTCCCCTCCGACCGAAGACTGAGTGAGTAGGATATTTGATCGTGTCACGACGCACAGGCCCGGGTCCCCCCCCCCCCCCCCCCCCCCCCCCCCCCCCCCTCCTTTT
>VUQH01015593.1:30320-59282 GCA_015106775.1 Etroplus canarensis | reverse complement strand
AGAGGTAATTAAAGCTAAAGCGGATAGTCATCCCGCAGCAGAGAGATTAACCCCCCCTCTTTTCCCTTTGCTGTGCTGTCAGCAGGCTCTGAAGTGATGGAAAACCCAGGGTACTGCTCAGGGAGCTTTGACGGTCTTCATCACCCCAGTGAAGATGACGATGACGAGATGGTGGACATTGCAGGAGCCACACTGGACTTCTCCAGCACGGACGACGTCCCCCCTCTCAGCTCAGGTAAGCAGCAGTCTGCTGAGTTTAGCTCAAGACCCGAAATAACCTTTATTCTCATGTTGAAGCGGTTTGAATTTCATTGATCTTAAGCAGGTAGAACTTCTTTGTTTGTCATACCTCATTTCCAACCGGCTCTCAGCATTATATGTCCTCCTTTGAAAAGCTCAAACTGTAGAGGGAGAGATGGTTTTCACACTGGTTTTGTATCATAAAGGTAATTCAGGAACCACCTTCAGCCTAGATACCCAGAAGCCTTGGGAGTATTTGTTATTTAATGTTCAAACTTTTAAACATATTAAAAACGTAAATGGACACAAAAAAGTCACACACACTAATCTGCACTAATATTTCATTAGACTGCCTTAGCTTTGCTGATGACATGAATTTGCTGTGGCATTTATTTCTGTTCAGAGTTGCATTCATTTTTCCCCAAGATCTTCTATAGATGATGGGAAACTTGTACCACTGTGTAAAGTCCAACAATTCTCAATGGGTTTAAAGTCTGGACTCTTTGAAAATGATGTTTCATGCTCCCTGAACCACTCTTTCACAATCTGACCCTGATGAATCCTGGCATTGTCACCTTTGAATATGCTCAGGCCATCAGGGAAGAAAAAAACACTCATGGAAAAACCTGGTTATTTATATTCAGGTAGTCAGCTGATGGCATTTTTGGGCTGAACCTAGAGCTGACCAACTCAAGCAACCCTAGATCATAACATTGTCCCCACAGGCTTTCATCTGCCTCTCTTCTTACCCTGATGTGTCCATCACTCTGGAACACGGTAAATCTGGACTCATCAGACCACATGACCTTTTTTCCATTGCTCCAAAGTCCAATCTTTATGCTTCCTCACGAACTAAAGCCTTTTTTTCAATCGGCCTTACTGATAAGTGGTTTTCTTAAGGCAATGTTTAGACCCAATCCCTTGAGCTGTCTTTGCTTGCATGTTCTTACACCGACTCTTAACATAGCCCTGAAGTCTGATGGTTTTTCAGCCTCCGATTAAATATTTTTTCAAACCACATTTCTTCCATGAGGATAGTGGTTCACCCCTATCCTTTAAGATTTTAATAACGCGTTGGACAGCTCTTAACCCAATTTTAGTAGTAGCCTTAGTTCTTTTCTTTGCTTGATGTAGGCCAATAATTTGACCCTTGTGAAACAGAGTAACATGTTTTCCATGGCCATGGGATGTTTCTTCCAACCTGGTTGTTTGATAAATGTGAAGCTACTTACTGCATCAGTTAGGCTTAAATAACCTGTTGACAGCTGAAACACATTGATCATTTTTGTAATCATCCAATGGCAGCCTTGTACCTGTTATCTTAGTTAAATCCAGGTTGGATCTTTCTTGGGTTGGCAGTGTATAAGCACTGCATTTACAATACAATTTCAGTCTCTTAATTTAAAATTAAATCGAATATTATCCAGTGTTCTCAGACTGATGGTTTCCTGTTGCAGACATAAACTTAACAATACGAAAGATTAAATGCTATTTTCAAAATTTCTCAATGAAACCCTCTTTTTACAGTGCGTTCTTTGACCAAGGCGTGATACTTGTCTTCAGTATTTAATATTTAAAAAAAAACGCAAAATGCAACAGGACAACAAACTGTCAACCAGTGAAATAAATAACAGGCTGCTACATTATATTCATACTGGTATGACTAAGAAACCAGCCTGCTTTTATGATTGACTTCGGAGCTTCTTTTTCCTGCTTTCCCCTGGAGGGGTCATCTGTGGTGTTGACCCCTCTTTTACCATCATCTCTGCAACCTCTTGTGGACTGCAGGTTGCAACTTTGTAATTAATGCAGTAAGTGATAGTCAGGTTCAGATCAATGTTTTCATATAGAAGCGTGCCTGCTCATCTGTATCAGCCCATCCTTGAAGCTGATCCATCATCTGCAAAGCCAACAAACGGTGCACATAACATTTCTTCAGAGATATCCTTCATATCATATCATAGCTGGTTGTAACCCATATGACTGCAATTCAACAAGTTTAAGTAAGTAGTTGCCGATCACCCTTTAGGAGGGAATCATGACATATTTGATTATCAGCTGCTCTGAATCATTTTCATTTTTCTTTCAGTCACCTGTTGGTTTGAATGAAAAACAGTGTCTTATAGATCTTCAGCTTTTATAAAACCATGCATAAGTCAAGGTAGATTTGGATGGTGTCATCTCTACTGTAACAGAGGCATTGTGAAAGTCCATTTCTGATTTCATTTTTGTTCCTTTTGTTTATGGATGGTCTTGATGACTGATTTAGTAGTTGTTGAAACGAAATAAATAAAATCCAACTGGTTGACTAAAAGTAAGAAAACAATCTAAATGTTGCACAATCTAATTAATAAGGTTAAAGATTGGTCATACACATATTGAGTGTTTCTAACCTTCTTCAATAATCACATTTAACTGAGTTGACTAATTGCACAGGTGATTGCTAATTTTGTCCCCACCAGATATATATTATAGTCAAAGTTTGTCTGCATAGGATGTCTTCTTTTTACACCAACTAAAACAGGATGTATAAAGAAGAAGATTTGAGCAAAAGAGGATTTAGTCAGAGCCAAATATGGAGTGGCATTTATGTTGGGTTTTTCCAGTCTTACTACCATTCAAAGCGCTTTGACTGCAAGCCGCATTTTAACCATACATTCATGCAGTGCTTTATTTTATACAGTTTAAGCACTTCATCTACCTCTCATCCACAACCAATTTAGACTCATCAGTTAACCTAACATGCATGTGTTTGGTCTGTGGGAAGAAGCCAGAGTACCCAGAAGAAACCCACACAGACACAGGGAGAACATATAAGCTCCACACAAAGGCCCCAGCTGGGGCTCGAACTGGGAACCTTCTTGTTGTGAGGTGACTGTGCTAACCACTGCAACATGGTGCTGCCCAACCAAAGGGAAGTCACAAACGCTGTAATTAAATTATTTCAACCAGTCTGTTAAAAAAGATAACACAGATTCATTGCCTTTACTGTACAAGGACCAGTCGTGCTTAGGTGTCTAGACACTCCCCATTTTAAACCCATTTTGAACCAGGAAAAACCTAGAAAACACACATAATGCCGATAAACAATAATTTTCCCTCCCCCCTTTGTTTAAGTGTGCAGTTATAACATTATATATCATCCATCTATCTAGCTAGCTCCCTGTACTTTGTGAGGTAAAGAGCTTTTACTCAGTAATGTCCTGTTTGTTTGAATTTGGCACTAACTTCAGTGCTTGGCAGGATTGCATAACACCATCGAAGTTGGCTTCCTGTTGAACCTGCACAACTCTGGGCAACCATAGACGTTAAATACAGCTGAGTTTGTTATTTTCTTGTAAAATAAAAAAATAGCTCTAGTACACTTGCTAATGTGGCTAAAATGGTGTCAGGGAGTGTTTGTTTATTATGTGATTGATAAGCTCTGATGTCTGTTAATGCTCTGAGCTGCTGATAAGATATCAGTAATGACAGGGTGCAGTGTGTGTGTGTCACATGCTTTTTTAGTGAGTCATTTGAAAAAGCAGTTACTAAATACACAGAAATATACTGTATATACCTAGATTTATTGTGTTTATATATGACTTCCTTTCTGGTCATAAAAACGTCCATTACGGTGAGTTACAGTCTTTGCAGTGTTTGAGTATACACTGGGAAGTTTGATAAGTTAACTTAAAACTGTTGCCTTAAAAAAAATTAATTACCACCAACTTAAAAGCAGCGGGTTGGAAGATAAACAGTGATTTATAGTGCTGTGTGCTGAAGTGGGTGACATCGTTGTTGGCGTTTATGCTTTTGTGCTGGTGTGTCTGCTTTGATCTGCCATGTTGAGTGAGGCTGAGGTGTTCACGTCGAACTAGGTGCTGATACACACAGTTAGGTCCATACATTTTGGCACAGTGACATTTTTTTCTGTAATTCTATACACCACCGCAGTGGGTTTTATATCAAAAAGTCAAAATGTGATTGAAGTGCAGACTTTCAACTTTAATTCAAGGGGTTTGACCAAATAATTGCATGTACTGTTTAGGAATTACAGCTACTACAGTCTCCCATTTACTGAAGCTCAAAAGTAATGAGACAAACTAACATACTTTTACATATAAGGATTATTTTTAATACTTTGATGAAAGTCCTTTGCAGTCAGTGACTGCCTGAAGTCTAGAAACCATGCACATCACCAAATCTCGTATTTGATCTCCTTACTTGAGATGCTCTGCCAGGCCTTTACTGCAGTGGTCTGCTTGTTTGTGAGTCTTTGCCTTCAGTTTTGTGTTCAGTAAATGAAAAGCTGCTCCTTTGGGTCAAGATCAGGTGAGTGGCTGAGCCATTAAAGATTATCCAATTTCAACTTCCTGTACTATTTAGATCATTATCCATTTGCGGTGCGTAGCACCATCCAATCAGTTTTTGTAGCATGCACTTGCCATAAAATTGCCTCCAACATATTTGACAGATGATGTGATAAGCTGTAAATCATGAGCTGTTGTGTTTCCTTCTCCATTTCCTAGTTTTTGCTTTTCATGATTCTGGTAGAAGTTCATTTTGCTTTCATCTGTCCAAAGATTTTATTTTTCCAGAACTGAGCAAGTACTTTTGGATGTTTTCTGTTAAAGTCTTGTCAGGCCTTACTCAGTGGTTTGCAGCGTGTTGTGTTATCTGTATTTACATATTCATTAAGGTGCCTCTTGATTGTAGACTTTGGTAATGATACACCTGCCTCCATGATACATTTTTTTTGACTTTGCTAGATGTTATAAAGGGGTTTTTCTTAATCATAGGAAGAGTTCTGTGATCATCCTCTTTTGTTGTCTTCTGTGGTCTTACAGGCCTGTCGGTGTTGCTGAGCTGGCTAGTGCAGTCCTTCTTTTTAAGAATATTCTAGATTGTTGTTCTGAAGTTTTTGCTATCTCTGATGGATTTATTTCGGTTTTCCAGCCTACTAATGGTCTCCTTGCCTTGCATCGGCATGTCTTTGGACTTCTCATTGAGAGTTTCAGTGAAAAGCTTGAAATCAACTACGGATCTTTGATGTTTGTTGCCTGACAGGAAATATTAAAGTTAGTAACTGGGAGGGGAGGTTAATTTTAAAGTAGCGACTGCTGGCTTTTCATTACATCTTCAAAAATCCTGGACAGAAGTGAAAATCCTTTTTGTCCAGCTGAAAGTCCAGTGGAGGTTCACTTTACTGTCATAGGCCAAAAAAGCAGCAAAAACTTTTGTTAAATAGCTTTCAAATCAACTACTAGTTATAGTTTATTTTGTAAGAGCTACAGTGTAGAAGAAAATTTTTGTGTTGTTTGGTGCTGATTTTTATATTTACTGTGAGCTTGAAAAGTCTTAACAAGCGCTAATTTTGATTTGAAAATGTTAGTGAGATATATCTCAGGTTTTGTCATGTTCTAGTGCCCCATCCACTGCACAGTTTCAGGAACACAAACTGAACATGAATGCTGACCTACACTCATTAATCAGTCACAGGCGACTCTGTGATGGTGGCCTGTTAATAGTTAAACCTTTATACTCTTGTCCTCCACAGTAACTGGAAACCACACCACACGTTCACAAGAATCAAAGTTTAAACACAACATAACTGAAATAGTGATCATACAAAGTTAAACATAGTCCCATGAGTCTCTGTCGTATTAGAAAAATCAATTACAGATTATAAAATGAAACAAATATGTTTAACTATACTCCTCAGTATGTGGTCAAAAATTCAGATGAATCAATATATTGAAGTAAACGCCAAAAAAGCTGTATAAATTAAGTTAAAAAGCACCAATTTAGGTAAGGTAAGGACACTGTTTGCATTTACAGTGAGTACAGCAGGTTCCTCTAATCTGTGTTTAGTCTGCCTAGTTGCTGATGATGACATACTTCCAACTGTCAGTGTGCAGTTGACAGGTTTCTTTTTATTTGTTTTGTCATTGCTAGAGCTTCTCAACCCACTCCTGACATGTCTTAAACTGGCCGATTACTGGAGATCCAACAGAAAAATCATTTTAAGAGAATCATATTAGCAGGTAAACCAGAGGGATAAAAAGACTGTGGTGATTTGCATTTTTTTGGCTTTAGAAGCACTTTAAAAAAAATGTTTTTAAAGCCTGCACATCCTAGCAAGGTTATACTAGAGGTGCCGGTATTGATTAACAACCCTGTTAACCTCCTGGAAATGTATTATTGTGAATTTGTTAGTTTGCTCATAGGAATTCTAACTACCTAAAAACACAGCAGGATTTCTTTTCTTCCCAAAGTAACTGAACCATAATGGAAAATTTAAAAGAATATTTTAAGTTTATCTTAATGTTGGCCATTGGTATAAACTGTCTCATAATGTCTTATATCGCTTTATTTTGATGGATTTCCTTTTCCTCATCCAAACAGGAACATGTTTTGCCTTAACCAAGGACACCCTTCCAGTAGTTTTCATGCAACCGTCCTCAGAGTCTAAATTGTTTCTGATAAGATAAAGCTGCTTCCACTGTTTAAATAACTAAGGCCTTGTTTGTAAAGCTGTATGGGTAAATATTATGATGCTTCCTTTTCCTTGTCACTGATTTTTCCCTTTAGATTAAGCAGCCATAATTCTTCCAGCTCTTCAAAACAGAAGACTTAATTGTCGCTCAGTTGTTTGTGATGCCACCATGACATACCCAGAAAACCTACTCACTGTGCCCAATGCCAGGGCAAATTAAAAAAAAACAGCATTATCAGGCAGTGTGCTAGCACCCTGCCTGGTGACTACTGATGTCATGGTGACATCACCAATTTAACGTGTACTTCAGGACTTTAAATTGGAACAATAAGATTGCGCCAACAGGAGGGTAGTCTGCAGATCAGATTTCTTTCTCAATGGATAAACTGTCTGCTGCTGCTGTTAAGATGTGCATCAGCTCTTTGAAACCAAAGAAGCATGACCTTTGTTTTTTAAACTGACAACCATGTATTTTTAAAATTATACAGTGGTTTGTGAAAGAAAATCATAACCTGAACATAAAGAGTAGAAAGAAGGAGAGTCAGCAGAAGTGGAGTTGCCTCATGCCTTCCGTCTGATTATATAATTATGTATCAGGCTCCAGGAACATTAGGAAGTTTCAGCTGCAAGTCTGGGGTTAATTTCACCCGCTGCTGTGCAGGCTGCAGCAGAAATACTTTGCAGGGGTTTCACACACAGACTTAGAAAGGTCTAAGAATCCAGGGACCTGTTCCAGACAGCAGCACTCTTGTTTGTTTAAACCTGAGATGAGGGAAAATCTAGGTTTTATCCTCCAGTAAAAGAGATGACTGCAGGTTTCCCAGACTTTGGTTAAACGAAGTCCTAGAATGAAAGAAAAATTGAATGAAAACCTCCTTTGAACAAAGTTTATGGTCTAGGATCAGGTTTAATGCAGGTCTAGAAAACTGAGGCTGAGTAAATTCCTGGGCTCTCCTCCCCTACCTGACAGAAATGACATCAAAGCTCATTTTGGAGCAGATCTGCAATCATATCTGGGTTTACACCTTTGCAAACACTGAAAATTTTTAGGTTGCTGATCCGATGATTAATCAAGTTAAGTGATTTTTATTGTCTTTTCAGGTATGTAGAGGTAATGCACGAGGGAACTTTTCTCCAGGACCACAGTGCTACATACAGTACTTAGAAACACAGAGGACAGTGGAACATAGAAAATCAAACACTGCAATAGAAGACATTAAGACACTCATGACAAAAAATAATGCAGCGCTGAAAAGCACACAGTCCTGTTGAGAATAAACTCCAAAGATATTAAAAATATATGAATATAAATATGATTATATATTGAATAATAAATATGTCAAGATATTTACATATAAAAAATGTAATACTTAGGGGGATTGCATTTGCTTGAGCATGTGTGTTTGTGTATGTGTAAGTTTCCAGTTCACTCCCTGTGTGTTGAGCTGTCTGGTGACTTGTGGGAAACTGTTGCACAGTCTTGCAGTGAGGGCCCAAATGCTTCTGTACCTCTTGCCAGAGAGCAGGAGGGTGAGGAGTTTGTGTGTGGGGTTAGCCACAATGCTGATGGTTTTGCGGTGGCAGTGTGTGCAGTAAGTGTCTGTGATGGAGGGACGAGAGGCTCCATTGATCTTTTCAGCGGTTTTCACTGTCTGCTGCAGGATCCTGCGATCTGATACGGTGCAGTTACCGTACCAGATAGTGATACAGCTGCTCAGGATGCTCTTGGTAGTCCCTCTGTATAATATAGAGGATGGGTGGTTAAAGGTGGGCTTTCCTCAGCCTTCATAGAAAGCAGAGACGCTGCCCAGCTTTCCTGGCTACCGAGATCGTGTTGAGGGACCAAGAGATGTCCTCCTACGTGAACACCAAGGAATTTGGTGATGTTGACATGGTCCACAGAGGCTAAATCAATGTTCAGTGGAGAGTGGACACTGTATGATCCCCCAAAGTCAGCAGTCATCTCTGTTGTTTTGTCCTCATTCATAGACAGATTGTTGACTCTACACCAGCTTCTTAGCTGTTGCACCTCCTCTCTGTATGCTGACTCGTTCTTGCTGATGAGACCCACCATGGTCATGTCATCTGTGAACCTAATGATGTGGTTTGAGCTGTTTATTGCTACACAGTGGACTGAGCACACAAGCCCTGGGGGCTCCAGTGTTCAGTGTGTTGATGCTGGAGATGTTATTACTGATCAGTCAGTCCAGTCAGGACGACTTTAAAACTGGACTTAATGTGGTTCAAAATGACTTTTTCAACTGTGTTCTGATGTGCTGAAATACAGTCATTAGATGTTTTTGAGCAAGGTTTTAAAATGTACAGGAGATAATTAAATATTTAAAGTTTGAACCTCAACATCTTTTCCTCTGCAGATGACCAAAATTACTGCTTCAGCCTAATAACATAAGCATTTACAACTAAGTGGATGATATTGAATAAAATGATTCTTTTTTTATCTTCTGTGCTCAAGATAAATGCCAAATATTAATATTTCTCTGTGCACTGGGTAACAGTTAATTTTGGATGGACATACACCGAGTTATTGGATCCAACTCTGGTTAGCTTTTGTGGAACCAAAAACTATCCCAGAATTTAAATTGAGATTCAGTTTGTAAAACCTGCTTTCATGCATCTATGATTTAAACCAATTATTATGCTCCATGTTGTCTTTTGTGACCCTTCTCATCAGCAGTGTCTCAGCTTTCTTTTTGTTTCCTGTCTTTTCAGCATTTCCATTCAGACGTCCTTCTTTTCATTGCCTCCAAACGCGAGGCAGTAGAAAGTGTTTGTGGCTTCCCTAAATGCTCATTAGTGTGCACTTGAACCTGTTGCCAAGCAGGTGTTCTTGAAAGCCATTAATGCTGCAGCCTTAATCGTTTATATCCTTGTGTAACCTGTTGCCCAGGGACTCATTAGCCTCCAGTATTTGGACAGGAAAATTTGGGCTTGGGAGGGACTGGTAGTCCAAACCCTGACTTGGAAATGACATGAAAGCAATTCTGAACTCTCTGTCAAACACTAGTGCAAAAAATACTGTTCTTTATCTTCCCTGTGAAATAACAGAACAATCACTCTAGCGGTATGAACTGTGATCATCAAAAGAAAAAAAACACTTTCCCATGAAATCCTTTCATCCGCAAAGGAAGTGAGCATGTTGCTGCTTGTCACTGCTCTCTGGCTTCCCTCCATTTCTCTTTTGTTGTTTTATTTTTTTAACAAGAAAAAGAAGTAAATGTGGTAATAAAAGCAAAAATACATTCAGATGAGACCTTAGAACTTGCAGGAAGACCATAAGCATTGTAGCTCCTAACTAGGACACTGTATAAGGCCCATTGTGGATAAACTAAAACAATGAACAAACATAAAAAGAGGAACAGCAACAACCACCAAACAAGGTGAAATAAGATAAAAAGATTAAAATGTATATCCGAAGATAATAAAGGCTTAAACTTGAGGAGGAAAAATCACATTCTCTGTGAAAAAGTTGTTTTCTTCAAAAAATTTGACTTTATAATCTTTTTGTGTGTTTTTTCTTCTTGTAAATGTACTGTTTTATCTCAGAGATTTTTAGCTTGCAAATTAGGCAATTGATCTATTTTCTTCACATAATATTACTGAAGTCCTTTTTGGTCTTCTTAATAATGTCTCAAATATTATTCCATCCCTGTATATGATATTTTTACCTGATCTTTTATACGTATCCACAATGATCTTTTCCACTGTAAAAATCACTCCATGTGTATCTGAAAATATTTGAGTGTGACAGCATCCATACATGTTGACTATTGACAGCACTTGATCCTCCTCTTTACATTAACACTTTACTGAAAAATGTAGTGTGGATTGTATAATGATGTACACGTGTTGTCTCCACTCCTGTTAATATTTAGATATCGATTTAATAAAAGTTGAAGCCTGAAGAGACTGGATTTGGGGAGGAGAAGTGCAAAACATTTCAATGGACTTTGGTGGAAGCAAAAAGCAGATCACTGAAATTTAAACTTGTGCAGAGATCCAGTACATGTTTTTACAGTTACAAGTTACATTTACTGTTACATTTACTTTATCACCGGTAGTGTTGTCAAAAATGCTTTCATTGCAGCCTTACATCTTGTTCATGCTGCTGTTTCAGGGAGTGGACTGTCTAATCACACCTTAACTGCTAGAACAGATTATAATCATTGACAGAGGCTGGACTCCTTTTCACAGGGTTCACTATGAAGAAACAAAATGTCCAAAAACAAAATAAATGGCTTTTTAAAGAAATTAATAAGCCATTTAATTCCAACAAGTTAAAATTATTTCATTATTGCATTTATTCTCATTTATTTACCTTCCCACTTAAGTTTGAAGTTATTTATTCAGTTGGAGTATTAATGTATTTATTTTGTTGTTGTTTTTAAACCCCCATTAGTGTCACCAAAGCAATTTATTTATGTATTTTTTTTTTCAAGTTCAAACCGAGCAGAAAATTTTTGGGGGGGGGGGGGCGTTTTAAGTGGCTTTGAATGTGGCATGGTTGCTGGTCTGAGTATTTCAGAAACTGCTTATCTACTAGGATTTTCCTTCATTACCATCTCTAGGGTTTACAGAGAATAATCTGAAAAAGAGAAAATATCCAGTGGGCAGTAGTTCTTTGGGTGAAAATGCCTTGTTGATGCTAGAGGAGAATGGCTAGACTGTGTCGAGCTAATAAGAATGCAAGAGTAACTCAAGTAACTCAAGTAGAAGAGTGTCTCTGAACACACACAACACATTGAACCTTAAAATAGATGGGCTACAGCAGCATGAGACCATACCAGGCACCACTCCTGTCAGCCAAGAACAGGAAACTGAGGCTACAGTCCCACACAGGCTCACCAGAATTGGACAATAAAAGACTGGGAAAACGTTGCCTGGTCTGACGAGTCTCGATCTCTGCTGCGACATTTGGATGGTATGGTGAGAATTTGAGGTAGACAAAAGCATGGAGCCATTGTATAAATGGTTCTGACTGCTGCTGGCAGTGTAATGGTGTGGGGGATATTTTCTTGGCACATTTTGGGAACCATATGAATATTATTTAAACACCACAGTCTACCTGAATAGAATTTCTGACCATATCTATCCCTTTATGACCACAGTGTATCCATCTTCTGATGGCTGCTTCCAGCAGGATAACACATCATGTCACAAAGCTCAAACTGAATGCACTGCACTCGAATGGCCAACCTGCTGCCAGCAAGGTGCCCCTAATGAAGTGTGTGTATATTATTAAATTAGTTTTTTGCACATTTAAATTCTGAGTTCCTCTATTCCTGATTTTGGAATCTTTGTCCCTTCATAGTTTTGTTTCACAGCGACTGTGTCAAACACGAGAGAGGGGAGAAAATTCACTGAACAAAGAGAGGGTAGTCATTTTTGATGGTGGACTAGAAGAGTTTTTAAAAGAACACTAGCATGTTTTAAAATGAATAATGTACCTGAGTTTAGCCCAACTCTTTGCTTATTTATGTATTTAAAAACGTACACCACTGTGATTTCTGAAGCAAGTAGGTTGAGTAAAGGTCATGTAGGGCTATTGTAAAGCCCTAAAATTTTATAACAGCTGCTAATTTGTCACAGTTTTGCCTCTGCATTAGTAGAAATTCCTCTTACATCCATGCATGGAACAAAAGATTTGCTGAGGTTACATATTTTTCCTTTTGCTGCAGTAACCTCAATATTTGTACTGCATGCTCAGGGCAGTTTTATTTAAGTGCTGTTCCAAATTGTTTTAAGCAACTAATAAATAGCATTGCCTTAAAGTTTTCAAATAAGTAAGAATTGGGTCAAACACTTAATGCCAAATGTCAGGACACTGCAAGATTGATGCAACTTTAACTTTGTTGCATTAAAGTTTTAAATGCTGGTTTTGCTGATTCAGTGTATCCTGACTTTATAACAGTTCCTCCTTTCCTGTAATATCTGAGCCAGGTTTCTGTGAAGCTGTTTCTCTGTGATTTTCCAGCAGGACAGTTGCATCATAGCCTCAGATTTAAAGTTTCTTTCAACACGTGGAAAATCTTATCTCGTCCACATAAAAGAATGATCGAATCAGCTACAGAGATGCACATTCCTGCTTTATTCAATTTCCTCTGACCCAGTAAATATGACTTATAAATCTCCAGCTTGGTAAACTAATGACGGTCCACGACATTAATATGTTCCAGGCAGTGAGTTTGTTGTCAGCAAACGTCACTGGGATCACATGACACGCTAATTCCCATGGAGACAAGACCTGAAGAGTTCAAGGTTCAAACCTTCACTAGTGCCTTTTTCTCTCATTTTTCTCTCATTTTGCAATACACAGTACACTGTGTAATTTTTGGCAGAGAGCACCACTGTCATATGACACAGGAGGATATGTGTGGGTATGCTGTGAAAATGTAAGATCATAGTCTGCTTGGCCCCTCAGAAAGAACATGGACACACAGTGAGTGCTGAACTCAGCGTGAATTCCCCTTCTGGAAACCAGCAGTGTTACTCTGGGGGAGTCTTCATGCTGTTGACCCACTTTCTGAGAAGTGTTGGATATTTTCTTTGGCTTTTAGTATTCTGAGTTGTGGTCAGCATTTTTGTGTGTGTTTCTTTGGTCATCAGTGCATTGTGTTTGGCTCAGTCTTAATAAAGTCTGTCTTTGTAATGTGTGGGTTTGTTTCTTAAAGTGACACAGTTGTCAGCATACTTTTAGAGTTTGTAAGCCATATAGCTGTTTTCACTAGGAATGCACCACTCCTACTTTTTCTGTTTCCAGCACTACTTTAGTTTCGGATATCGGACGATACCGAGTACAGATCTGATACCAGTGTTAAATTAATAAGCTGTTTTCCTCACTCAGAATAAGAGGCTGAGACTCATTCTTTATGTGTAAGACAGCATCAAGATCAGCATTAACATTTCTTTTCTGATTCTGTCAAATGAAATGCAGCACATAGATACGTTAAAAAATAAATGATGAGACCAAGATAAATAAAATCAAAAAATATATTTTTGCTATTCAGAGTGTCCCCTGTAGCGTAGTGGGTTGTGCATTCCCCTTACAACCGAATGATCTCTGGTTCAATTCCAGGTGGGGACACAAGCTCCTCTCACCATGGAGGGTTGTGTCAGGAAGGGCATCCGGCGTAAAACCTCTGCCAAATTACCAGTGCGGCTTAATCCGCTGTGGCAACCCCTTGATGGAGAACACAAGGGTGCAGCCGAAAGACACATGACATGATTTTTGCTATTCAGCTTATTTATTTACCCTCATCTCAAAGTGAACAAACTGCTTTGACAGTCATGTTGTCTTCTCCTAGCTGCCTTGGTAGGTACAGTTTCCTCAAAGCAAGAAGATCCTGGGTTCGAGTTTACTGGAGGTTTGGTTCTCTCCAGGTACTCTGGTTTCCTTCCGCAGTCCAAAGACATGCATTTTAGGTTAATTGGTATCTGCAGGTGTGGAGTTGAGTGTGTAGTTATCTGTCTCTATTTGTTAGCCTTATGATGGACTCATGGCCTGTTTAGGTTATAACCCCACCTTTTACACTATGTCAGTGGACATGTGCTTCAGCTCCTGAAGGAGCCTAAATCAGATAAGTAATTAAGAAAACTGGATATTTTCTTCTTTCCCTGCTGCCAGTCTGAGTACCAACATGTTTTTTTTTTTTTTTAAATTAAAATTTTACTTTACAAGGGGAGTCCCATTGAGATTAAATATCTCTTTTACAAGGGTGCCCTGGCCAAGACAACAACAACACGAATACAAAACAGACAACAAAATACAACTTACACAAAATAAAACACATTAAATAGGTTTAAAATAGTCGTAAAATACTAAAACAAAGAACAATTTTACAAGAAAAACAACTACATGTCTCCTCCAGTAATTTCTGTATGATATTCTTAAAATTTTCCAGAGGAACAACTGTTTCTCACTTAATAAGTTTCTGAAGATTGTTCCATGACATGCAGCATAATATGAAAAAGCCTTTTTTTCCAAACGCTCTCAAGGTCTGGGGCACATGAAGGAGCAACCACTTAGAAGATCGTAGCTGACTCCCCCTAGAATAGTGACAGAGAAGGGAACAAAGGTACGCTGGAAGTTTACCAAGTATTGCTTTATAAATAACAATATGCCAGTGCTTTTGTCTTCGAGCGGTTAATGAAGTCCAGCCGACCAATTCATAAAGGATGCAGTGATGAGTCAAAGAACTATAATAGGAATGATTGCTCAGCCATGGTGTCTGTAGTTATTCATGTCAGCGAATAACGGTATAATTGCCACTTGAGTGATAGGGAGCATATATGAGGGGGAGAGACAGAAGCTGACAGGGAAAACATCATTGTCTGAACTTTTCAGTCCCTCATTCACAATTTGTAGTTAAGTCAGAAACTGTTGCAAAAATACAGAGAAAAGCTGTTTGGGCCGTAGATGTGAAATGCCTCTAGACTGCTAAACCTGTGCTCAACACTGGCACTGATACTCAAACTTTTTAAATTAGGTTAGGACCTAAATTCAAATATGGGATGGGTGCATCTCTAGTTTTCACACATGCACTGCAGCTCAAGGAGATGGAGATGTATGTGATAACACAAATGTCTGACCCAGACATGAGCTGATCTGCAACCTGCGCAAAGTCTGTTATTTCATATTGTACTAATACACAAATAGTGCAACGCTTACTGCGGTACATTAACTGCTAATGAGTGAGCCTCTTGTGTCCTTTCCCTGGAAGCTCTATCCAGTCAACTCCGTCACCTGAACCACACTGTATACCACAGTATTTCCACTAGTGAAATCTCATCTGAAACAGACTGTTTAAAACTTTTTGCTGCATTTGAGATATGACAACTTTGGAAAATATCAGACCATATTCTCCTGAAATTGTCCAAAATTCATGCATTAAAAACAGCTAGTGATAGATTTTACTTGCCTTCCTTCTTACTGCATGGTGGCATACACTCAGTATTTGACATGCTATATTGAAATGTTAGTGTTGAAGGTTCCCATTGATGTGATGAGACAAAGCCATTTTGGAGCGTGACCTTTCTCTGGGTTATTCACAGCCTTGAATGTAAAAGATTTTGCTTGGCTCTACATGTTTTGTTAGGATTTTAACTATTTAGGAGTGTTGAAAACAGCTTTCTGTTTTCAACAGTTGATTGAATGACTCTTAATTTATGATTTTCTTTTATTTGTTTGTACCTCAAGGCCAAAAAAGTTCTCTTTAGTCAGATCTTGGGAGCAATGCTCTTTTCACTAAATAAGAATGCATCCTTGGCTTTTAATTGGGCATTTATTCAAATAAAATAAAGCTATAGGACAAAAAACAATGGGCAGATAAATTGGAGCCATCCAGTCCCTAAATTTCAATGGAGTCAGTAAAATTTCAATGTGGTTCAACCATATCTACTTTAAATACTGTCCTTTGTGCAGCAGTCAGATAACACAGTTCTCTAGAGGTCACCGCATTGATGGAATCTCTTACTTTTAGTTCAGCATCTCGGAATTATTTTAAACTGCAGTAAGAGTCCTTGGTTAAAGTTATAAAAGCAGTTAATTCGTAATATCTCATCTATTCATTTGGTGAACAGTGTGCTTCATACATTCCGTCTGAGGTGAAAAACAGCCTTTCAGAATTTAAATTTCTTTCCTATGTTATGTGTTGCG
Source organism: Etroplus canarensis (assembly GCA_015106775.1). NCBI lineage: Eukaryota > Metazoa > Chordata > Actinopteri > Cichliformes > Cichlidae > Etroplus > Etroplus canarensis. The sequence continues at coordinate 42,891 of VUQH01015593.1, read as the reverse complement.
TAAGTCAGTAGTCCTTATCAGAGAACGAGCTATTCAGCAGTTGATATTCAAAAGGATAGAGTTCCCACAATGAATAGAAAGTAAATTTAACCCACAGCCTGACCCTATTTCACAGCACTGTGTACTACACAACCTTTCTCCCTGACGGCTATCAGGGTCCCGCAGTATTCAGAAGGTGAAAGACCTTGTAAACACATGTGATCTCATTTTTACGCAGCCAAGCAGCAAGAGCTCATAAACCTATAAAAACAGCTCAGCAAGTCATCGTCTACTTCCCAGATGAACTGGCCAATAATTCACTTCCAGAGTCTGCTGGCCAGCGAGAGGGTGCTTCATTGGAAATTTCAGCTTGAGTTATCACACCAATTGTGGATTTTAAGTTGTGGCAGTTTGGGGCCCGGAAGCAGGGATGGACTGGGAGATCTGGAATGAGAAGCTGGATGAGGAGGAGTTGATTGAGAATGGTGAGTTTATGACTCAGGGAGAGTTGGTTTTCTTATAGGTCAGTTTTATTTTCTTATTACTGCTTGTCTGCCCTGTTCTCAACACAGTCACTGTACCTACTTTTTGCTTTGTCTTGTGTTGCTGCCTTCTCTGTTTTCTTTTATGAATGTTTCAATTTGTGTTAAATCTTAAATCTTCATTCAGCTTTGCTTTGTTTTTGCTGACCTCATTAACTTTACCAACACTGGAGTTTAATTATGACCAAGACCATTTAGGACCCATCAAGCATTGAGTCCCATAGTTCATGTTTCTGTGCTGCTTGAGCTTGTTTGTATGTACAGCTGTGTTAGTGTTTTTATTTCGAACTTTAACAGATAACAAAATGCAATCCAAACACTGTCATGTCTCGATGTGCAAGTCTTTAAGGTCACTGGGTTTGTGTCTCCAGTTCTTCTTTAGTAAGCTTTTCCTTTGTCAATGAATCTTTACGTTTTAGCTTCTCTTTGTTAATATCATATCATGTATTGTTCTGTTTGATTATATTTGGGTCATCTGATTGCATTCTTCAAGGCTTCACTGACTTTGTTGTTGTTCACTGACTCTCTGGCTGTCATGAATAAGATAAGATGGGATCTTCATTATTTAACCCAAAAGTTGGGAAATACCTGTGTTAAACAAACCAAAGCATGAAATACAACATATATTTAAAAAAAAGTTTAAATATAGTATAATAAATATGTAGCTCAGAAAATAAAATGGAGTATAACTGAAACACAGAACAGAAAAGAGCTCAGATAAAAAGTAAAAAAAATAAAGCTCAACAAGTAAAAATTCAAATGAAATACAGTTCAAGTAAAAATATACAAATATTTCAGTAAAATATTAAATAATGACAACTTTAACTACATAAAACCTGAATATACAGTATGTAGTAGTAGTAATAATAATAATATGGCACTCAGCAAGTAAAAATCTAAATAAAATACCAAAAATAAAAGTTTAACTAAAAATGAATTTTAATTAAAATGAATACTGCTGAATATAAATATAATACAACATGGAGCTCAATAAATAAGAACAAAAAAATATATAAAGAAGAAAATAAAAATTCAAATAAAGTATTAGAATAAAAAAAATAGATAAATAAAAGCTTCACCATACAGTTCACTAATTACATAGAAGCTGAGTATAATACAGCAAAGTTGCTTCATAAAGTAAAATGGCTCAAGCTTCAGTAAAGCAAGATAAAACAAAATAAAGATAAGAAAAAAATAGGTTGGAAAGGCAGTAACTTTGTGTTTTAAAGGGACACAAGTGGAATCCTTTTTGTTTTTCTTAAATCGGGGCTTTGTGAGCCCTGAAACAAATGGTTAGCATCCTTTCCAGCACAGGCTGAATAAAACTTTATTAGTGCTCATAGACAAACCTGCAAAATCACAGTATCAGTTGTGCCAAGAAATTATTAAATACTTTTGTCTGCAAGAGATCCAGGGTCGAGCAAGGCAAAGCAAAAGACATTTTAGTTGATTTTGAGGGTATCAGCTATCAACAAGGCTAGCAGATTTTGAGATTTGCCCAATCTCAGTGAGCTCTCTTTCCCAATCTATGGAACGCAAAACAATTCAACACAGATGATGTTGCATTTCCACATCATGTTTCGGACTCTCAGACATTGCAGGGTGTGTAAAGCAGTCCCCCTCCCCCTTGGAAAAAAAAAAAAAGCAGAACTTTTTCCAATGATTCATTTTTGTTTTCACGTCACATCACGCTCAGGGCCATGAGAGGTCTGCAGTCTGTTCCTGCAAACATTTGACTTTACAGCTGATTACAACAGGAGGAACATTAAATAATCCTAATTAATTTAAACTTAATGTTGTTATTTTTAATAGGTGTCACCCTCTGTCCCTGGTGTAACACTGGGCTTACATTATAGTCTTCATTACAATTAGCTGACTCCTGCCCTCTAAGCTTGGAGAAAGGCATGTGTTGCATAACTTGAGACTGTTTTGTAACATAAGGGCTTAATGACATTTAACCGATTTCTTTCCCGTCAGTTTGTTCTTTCATTTACTTTGCTTCTCTTTCTTCCTCTATTTATCAGTTCTCTTGCATGTTTTTCCTTAGTCTCCTTGTCCTTTCAGTCTTCTTCATTTTTCAGTCTTTCAGATGTCGTCTTTCGAGTGAACAAGGCATTATAACCCCTGCAGGATGCGTTCCTACCAGGCATGTGTAGGTTTACACCAATCGGGCATAACATTATGACCACTGACAGGTGAAGTGAACAACACTGAATATCTCTTCAACGTGGCACCTCCTAATGGGTGAGTTTGACAAGGGCCAAATTGTGATGGCTAGATGACTGGGTCAGAATATCTCCAAAACTGCAGCTCTTGTGGGGTGTTCCTGGTCTGCAGTGGTCAGCATCAGTGTCAAAAGTGGTGCAAGGAAGGAACGGTGGTGAACTGGTGACAGGGTCATGGGTGGCCAGGGCTCGTTGATGCATGTGGGGCAGCAAAAGGGGGCTCAGCACGATATTAGGCAGGTGGTCATAATGCTATGCCTGATCGGTGTATGTAATTTATATAAACTGAGTTTTCCCTACTTTTTGTTACTCCAGTTTATACCCAACTTCCTATGATTCCTGTAGATATGAATGGCAACAAATAGTTCTGTTAATTCTGCCTGGACATGTAAAACCAGTCTCACCTGTCAGCTCAGGTGTGTAAATACTCCTTTTGTGTTGATGCATAGCAACATCCTCCTGTCATGTTGTAGACTTTAATGTTACAAAGGGGAAGAATGTGAAGAACTTCTGAGTCAGAACAACTATTGTCATTTTCTGATTGTGTTTCAGTGTCACAAACTGAAATATCACTGCACTACACATCGTGGTGACCTGCAGAAAACCACCTTTATTTTGTGAAATATATTCAGTATGCTTAGAATACAGGCTGTGCTCACTATGAACAAGCTCCCCTCTATTCACACGGTCATTACATTTATATTATGTGCTCCATTTATACTCAAATGAAAACACATTTTTATTTCAGCTCGGAATATTGTTTTCGTCTCAGAACGCAGCTTCACAAAGCTTAAATCGAAACATCTTCCTGTGTTGTTTCCTGTTTCCGTTTTGATCTGTTTTTGATTGGTTGCTGCTGTCTGGAAGTGATTGCTGACTGCAGCTCAGACGCTGCCACGTACTCGGGCTCTTTTGTTTTGGGCTGCTTGAGAGAATGCAGCTGAACTCAATCTCATGGGCTTGTGTGTCTTTCCCTCAGACACTCATCAATACAGCATTGTGAAAGACTGGTGTTATCAATATTAACAGAAGGCTACAGTACACATTATTCTGGTACTCTTTGTGTGCAGTTTTTTGCATTTGCTCTGCTCTGTAATGAGAGTCAGCAATAATGGTGGGGGTTGCCACTGTTGGCACTTTCTGAAGTCCTGTGTGTGTTGCTTTTGCGATAGTCAGTTTATGACAGAAGGAGCAACTCAGTTTACTGCTGCTGACATCCATTTCTGAATATGAGTGTGAACGCCATCTTAATTGTTCTACATTTTTTTATGTTCACAAATCTAGAATATTCTGGGTTGTTCTTTTGCCTTAATCTAATCTTTTCTTGAAACTGTTTCCTGTTGTGTCTGCGTATGTAGCAGGACATGTGCAGCTGTTGGGTATAATAGGAAACTGGTTGTGCAGTTCTGTGCAAAAGTCAAGAGCCACACGTCATTTCTTTATAGTTTTCCGGGAAAATAGAAACTGGATGTAACAATTTATTGAAACTAGTGCAAATAGAGTACATAAGGCAGAAACAGAATTCGTAGCATTCTAACCAGCTTGAAAGTCAATATTTGGTATGACCACTTTTATTCTACAATGCAGCCTGAGCTCACTCAGGCAAGACTTGTCATTTCTTTAAGGAGTTTTCAGGAGTAGTTCTCCAGGCTTTTTAAAGGACATTCCAAAGCTTTTTGGATGTTGGCTGCCTTTTGTTCCATTCTCCATCAAGATGATCCCACACTGCTTCAGTAATGTTGAGGTCCATTCACTCCATTAGACCTGTTGCTGCTGACTTTTCAGTCCAGTTCTTGTGTAATTTGGCATACCACAGCCTTCTCTTCCTGTTTCCCTTCCTTAAAAATGGCTTTCATAACTTTTAGATACTGTTTATCTGCTGTAAATATATTTTTTTTAATTTTAACACTTCTTTTGTCCTCCGCTTGCCCATTTTCCTCAATTGTTTAGGACACACAGGTCACCATGCCATTGTCACCTGAATGAAAATGAGTGAATCCAATATCCAAAGAAAAACTTCAGGAGGCCTTCAGAAAGCCTGAACTATTGCTCAAGACCTCTTAAAAAGAAAGGAGGGCTCATTGAAAGCAAAATACAAAGAATTGAGAAGTGGTTCAAGACAGTACTGTACAGTTGTACTGTACAGTCTTGTACTGTAAGTGTCAATATATACATTTCTTTTTCGCTATTTTTTTGTAATTCTTCTGGCAATAAAAGTCAACTCGAGGATGCAATGACACTTACAGGTTATGCTGCTGCTGCTGGTTCCTCTTTGGATTGAGTATCTTCAGATTCTCATTATTCTTATTCTGATTCTGCTTTGAATCATTTATTTTGTTTTAGTCAGGAGAAGGTCAATTGAGAGTGAAGTGCTTAGTTACAATGGCACCTTGTAAGTATGTTTTATTCATGCAATATAAAATATATCAGAATATCTGTATACACACATACCCATACCATGCACATCTGTGTACTTTTACAATGGTGGATGCTTGCATTAAACATGGCCAATATTTCAAATACTGAGGTCGGTGTGTTTACAAATAAACAAAAGTTCAGACTGCATACTCTTTAAATCTTCTGATTCAGACAGCTACTATCTACTCTTGACTCTGTGTGATATCAAAGAGAGGATATCCCTAATATAGTCATCTCAACACAGAAGCTCCATCCACCCATTGCACACTGACTCTTTGTGAGGGGCAGCCAATCAGAAAGAAGTTGGCTTAAAGGGGTGGCAGTGTTAGTGGGAGAGGAGTTAAAAATGCTTGTTTCAGACAGAGGATGAAGATAAAGTTGGATTATTTTTGAAGAGCAATTCATGCTTCCAGTGTGTTCATTCACTGCTGGTTGTCTAGCTAGACGTATAGCTGGCAGTACTAGGGTTAATAACCCAGATGGTCCATGTTTCTGAACAACCTTCCTTTACCACAGCCAGTAGATTCCACTTGCATGACAGAAATGAGAATTTCTGCCCTTCAATTTGCTGAAATTTGTGATGAAGTCAGTAGGCCAATAAACCCTTTTAAATTTTAATGACCACTAGACTTTTCTTCTGTCTCTACCCTTGGACTATATTTTATTTACTTGTCGCATTCCTTGTCAGGCTTGAGGTAAATTGAAATTGTTGCGTTATTTATGCGATTGATCTTTTGAAAAAAAAAAAAGTGGGTTCAAGCTCAACTTTCCCTTAAGCCAATCAAAGACATGTTGAAATAGTTACACTGGGCCTGTCTTATGCTGTTACAGATCAACACAAATTTGATCCATCCTTGTGGGGATAATAACAGTTTACATGTCTCCCTTTGACTTTTATACTTAATACTGTATTACCTATTCATCATAAAAAAAATTTGATTTCTTCCAAAACTCAGCAATCCAGAAAGCAGTTCAACAATGTGAGAACAATATGGTATCAACTATCTTTGCTTTGAGATGTTGGTAGTGGCAAAGGTAAAGAAACAAAATATTTTATGATTTTTTTTTTAACTAATTTATGTGCAAATTAGAATCTCCCTCAGCTCTTTGTTTCACTGGGCATTGTTAAATGAAGACATTGTTAACTATTGTAGGTGACAATAAATTGCTGCATTTCTGTAAGTTCAGTAAAAGTTTCCAGCAAGTCCCCAGACATCTAAAAGTCAGAACAAAGTAGCCTTGTTTTTTGAGTCAATCCAAGTCTTTCAGTACAGCCAGAGAAGCTAGTCTTGGCTGTTGTCCTAGAGATTATGTGATAGCTGTACCAGAGAACCCTAAAGGGACAAGTTCTTGTAGTGGCAGTCAGTTGTCCCACCATCTTGGCTGGTGCCCCCCCTGGTGTTTGAGACACACAGCTACAACATCACATTCAAATTCTCAAATGTACCTTGTGTGTGTCTCTCTCTCCCTCTCTCTCCCTCTCTCTCCCTCCCAGGAGTGTACGAGGACTACGACAGCAGCAGAACAGCCGGCATGAACGGTAATGGCCCCGGGAAACTTGTGGACCCACTGGAAGACCCACTTCCTGGAGTGGGCACCTATGAAGACTTCAACACCATCGACTGGGTCAGAGAGAAGAGCAAGGACCGGGACAGACACAGAGAGGTATGGAGGAAGGAAGAGGGTCATACTTGTGAAGATGATCTGTCAGTATGTGCTAAAATCATTTTGGTGAGATATGTGGCAGGTTAAAGCTTAACCATGATGTACATAGCCTGTATTTATACTGAAAGGGACATTTTGCAGGTTAGACATGTCTCCAAACTTTTAGGTGAGTAAACGGTAGCATAGCAGTTATGTGCATGTGCAGTCGTAGTTTCTGAAGTAGTGCTGGGTATTGGACTTCGCACCTTGTTTGATGATATAACGTGTCATTATTGCCTGGGTGGCAAATGAGTTACAGCAGCACAAAAATACAGTAAAATGTATTTGACCTTTAAAACCATATACAATACAAAACAATACAAGTGTAGATTAATATCCCAGTATCACTGTAACTGTACTGTAATTTCATACGATACAGGATATGAAAGAAAATATCACCTTCTTAGTGATGGTCACTTGCTCACAATATTTAATTTTGTTTGTCCATCCAGATCACCAATAAGAGCAGACAGTCGACTGTGGCTCTGCTGCACAGCATCAGTGATGCCTTCTCTGGGTGGCTACTCATGCTGCTGGTGGGACTCATGTCAGGTAGTGCTCACACTCATCCTCGCATACTTGAAGCAATATGATCTTGAAACAAACTGTGCATGCACTTTAATCCAGGTTGAGAGGTAGGTAATTTTTAGTATTATTTGAGTGCTTTAGACACCACAAACTAAATCTTCAATAACAGCTAGCCAAACCATAAGCAATAAAGCCTAAACTAACTACAACTTGCCCAACTCCAAATGCAATAAATTTCAGTGGAGATGACACTGCACACTGTAGTATGTAAATTCTTTATGCACTACAGATGCAAATATACTATTTCAATAGTTATCTTGTAGATAAAATGTAGTGTCCCTGGTAGCGTAGTGGTTTGCGCGTTCGCCTTTGAAGCGAAAAGTCCCTGGTTCGATTCCAGGTGGGGACACAAGCCCCTCTCACCATGGAGGGTTGCGTCAGGAAGGGCATCCGGCATAAAATCTCTGCCAAATTACCAGTGCGGATTAATCTGCTGTGGCGACCCCTTGGTGGAGAATACAAGGGAGCAGCCGAAAGGTACGTTATCTTGTAGATAAAATGTACCAATATGACCTCTTAAACACACAAAAACAGTGTTCCTACCTGCTCATACTGCTTCTCCTGTTTCATTGTCGCCTGCATCAGCTGAAAATTAATTCCCATGAGGTAACAGACGACAGGTGTAGAGCCATGATATAGCACCAGCATAGCACTGAAAATAGGAAGGGTGACTCATTTCTAAAGACAATGAATGTTCATCATGGTGGCAAAAATTGTGGCTTGTGGCACCTGGTGAAGGTGAAAAGACAGTGATGCACATGCGTGATCTTTGATAGTGTTCAGAAAAGACAGTAGTATTAATAAACATTAGGTTATTTTAGCTTATTTCCTTTGTCGTTCCTTTTTAAAAATTATTCATGGCGATATGCCTTTTAACAGAGCTTGCAAATTGCTTTGACAAAGAAGCAAACACGAAATACTCAGGAAAAAAAATTAAAACAGAAAGCTAAACGTCTGGGCCAAGCAAGACAAATACAATTAAGTTAAATTTGAGACAGTGGTGATAGGTTTACAAATGAGGTCAGGCAGGAGTCCCTGTGGACTCTGATGTTCACAGACAACATTGTGATCTGTAATGGGATTAAGGACCAGGTGGAAGAAAACGTGGAGATGTGGAAGTATGAAAGTCAGTAGAAACAAGACAGGATACATGTGTGAATGGTAGTGAGGCAGGTGGAATGTTGAAGATGCAAGGAGCAGAGGTAGTAAAGGTGGATGAGTTTAAACACCTGGGGTCAACCATCCAAAGCAATGGACTTGCACAAGTGAATGCAGATGGGGGTGGAGTGGGTGGGGACGAGAGTCAGGGGATAGCATTGAGCGTGAACAGGAATATCCACAAGCCAGAAGTGAGACCTGCTATGATGTATAGTTTGTAGCTGGAAGAGTTGAAAATGCTTAGATTTTCTCTGGATATGACCAGGATGGACAGGAGCAGAAATGAGTACATCAGAGGGCCAGCTCAGTTTGAAAGGTTTGGTGACAAAGTCAGAGAGGCAAGGTTGAGATGTTTGGACATGTGCAGAGGAGGGATAGTGGATATATTGGACAAAGGTTGTTAAAGATGGAGCTGCCAGGCAGGAGGAGAAGAGGAAGACCACAGAGAAGGTTCATGGATGTAGTGAAGGAGGACATGCAGAGGGTTGGTGTTGACAGAAGATACTAGAAGGGAGATTGTGAGAACCACAGAGGAGGAGGAAGAGAAAAAGAAGATGATGATGATACAGGTCTACAGAGTACACAGGACCTGGTGAAATGTTTTTGTTTTGTATACACAGTTTTCCAGCATGCTTGAGCCCTGATAATGTCTTCAATATGGAAAATAGCCCCAAAAATGTCTTCAGGATCTGAAGTTGTTTGATCAGGTTGATTTGTCAAAATATATAGAGCAAATGAACACTAGTGGCGTTCCTCCAGTTCACAGCCATAAACTACATTGAGTGTTAAAATATAACCATATTTTTAAAAATAGATGAAGATGAGCCTGTCATGTTGAAGAAGATCACAATAACCATCTGATTCTGAGGAGGTCAGATTGAAACTTTGATTTAATATTGGATAACCCAATAAGAAATGCCAATGAAAGACTAAAATCAAGGGAATAGAAATGATTAACAAAAAAGAGTTAAGGCAGTAACTTGACAATAAAAGACTGTAAAAGACAGTATCATATGCATTGATATCACATAAAAACAAGTCTATAAAAATGGGGTTTAAGTAGTGGTTTAAAGGAGGTCAAGGATTTTGTGAGTCTTATCTTGTCAGGCAGGGTGTTCCAAAGTCTAGGGCCACGGTCACCTTTGGATATAGGTCTAGACTGGGAAGTAACCAGAAGGGCCTCACTTGAGGATCATATGGGGTCAGCATTTCTCTCTTGTGGCCATATGTCCAAATTAATTCTAAAATGTGATGAGAAGCCAGGTTTGGGTTGTAATAATGCCAGCTGCTAAAACCAGTAAGAAGCTGACCTGTATTGTCACATTAATAACACTTCTCCAACCACGGAAGTGGAACTACATACAGTAAAACAGTCTTCTCCGTCTGTGAATGAGGTCAGATGTTCCTTCATGTTGCCTTTGTCCTCATCTCATCCTTTTCGTTTTCAGGTGCCCTTGCCGGTGGCATTGATATTGCAGCACACTGGCTGACAGACATGAAAGGCGGTGTGTGTCTCCAAGGCTTCTGGTTTAACCATGAGCACTGCTGCTGGTTGTCTAACGAGACAACGTTCCAGGAGAGGGACCGGTGTCCACAGTGGCAGAGCTGGGCTGAGCTCATAGCAGGAACCTCACAGGTAGGTGAAGATTACCAAACTATGCTTCAGTGCTGGAACTGTGTTCATGCGTAAGGCTGGTTTTCTGCACACTTTGATCCATGAAATTGACATTTAGTAGCAAATTCTTCTGAGATCTGTCTGGTCCTGTAAATGCAGAACTCTTGGTTCCATATTAGTGAAGTGTTTTGTATCAGAATAAACCCCTTTAATGTGTTTTTGAGGCACCAAAACAATTATACAATAATGATGTATAACACGAAAAAGACAGCAAATAAAATGTAAAATACATTGATGAATAGAGAAGTCACAAGATAAAATTCCATTCTTGTATAAAGAAAATCTAGCCGTTTAGTCAGTTAAAAATACATTAAACCCAAAGCATAACTGAATAATAAAAAAGATGACAAGGGGTGCATAGTTAAAGGCAGATTATTCCAGTCCAGTGATGTGTGAATGAAGCATGAAAACTAACTTTACCCAGGTCATGAGGTTTCAGTGAGGCCGTGATTCCATCTACTGGTAGAAAGCTGTCATGGCAAAATTTACTCCAGGATGTCAAAAATCAGTCCCTTTCTATGTATTTATTTTTTATAATATTGATTTTTGAGTAATCACTTTGCTTCTTGTATGTTTGTGTGTCCCTGCAGGGTGCATTTGCCTACATAGTGAACTATCTGATGTACATGTTTTGGGCACTGTTGTTCTCCTTCTTGGCCGTTACACTCGTGAGAGCCTTCGCTCCATATGCATGCGGATCAGGAATACCAGAGGTAAGACAGTGCTCATAGCATTATGCAACCATTGTGGAGTTGTTCTATAATGTGACATAGTAATTATGTTTTTTTCCACTTTCTGTCTTCACGTTTATTCATCTGTGACAGGGGTGTTGTCATTTCATTTACTTTTGTTGGCCTCATGTAGCCCAGTTTGATCTCCAGAAGACCTAGATCACAAAAACTATTGGATAATAACATGAACAGAAAACGCCTCCAAATGATATTTTGAAGATATTAATTAACCATCCATTTTTAAAACTAATGAACAGCCAAATAACAAGTCAGTGTTTCCACACTACAAAGAAATGCAGCTGTAATAAATCAGTTAAACCCACCAGCATGGCTCCTTCAGCTTGCACTCATAAAAAAGCAGAATTGTAAAATTACAGGAAAAATACTGGCAGCTCATTACTCAGATTTTGTCCCATATTTTAAGAAACTGACATTTTTATTGAGCGAAAAATATCCTCCTTTTTTTCCTGTGGACCCAGTGTTCAAAAAACAGAACAATATCTCTGATATTTAATGGTAATGGTAAATATTACTAGATATGTATTGATCTGGTAGTGAATATATGGTAGTGAACGTACTGCAGGTGGGCCACGAGAGGGCATTTATATGTTAAATTAGTTTAAATTAATTCTGTATGATAAAATCCTTTGGAGTTGCTTCAAAGTCAAATGAATTTTCTCCTAAAACAAGAAGTTACTTTGGGCTGCTCCCTTTTTCTTTTAGAGGTCACCACAGTGGACAAATCTGCATGAAATTTTTGCATGTGATTGATGCAACCCTCCCATTGAGCCAGACTTAGGACTGGGATAAAGAGTACACTAGATTGTGACCCACAAGGCCAAGCTTGTGTTTCCTCCCAGATATTTCTGTTGAAATCGTAAAGGAGTTTTGACTGGGATTTTGTAATTTAGTTTAAAATTGCCATGATATGCTTAAATTTAAACAAGAACCAATGAAAAATGTAATATTGATCCTGAACGCATATGTTGCACCATTAGCTGGGAAGAACTTGATATGGAAAGTAAATCTGATGATGGAGAATCAACACTTAATTTTCTGCTTTAGTGATAATGATAGTGATAGTGATAATAAGATAGTGATAATCTAAGGTGTGATTAAAGGTTTGAGTGGGCTGCAGAAAATGTTCACATTTCAGACTGAGCTACTGAGCTTTTGAGCTTAGGAATGGCTGATGTGTAGTAGAATGTGGAGGAGTGGATAAACTGGAGGTTTTCTGTTTTTTAATTGAATACTAACTTTTTAGAAAACACTTGATTTTCCTTTAAATAATTAGAGCGAGTGGGCCTATTGGTTGTTATGAGTTTTTGGGTGGAGCCTTCCTATTACTGTTATGCTAACATCAGTAATCTGGTCAATGCTATGACATGCTGATGCATTCACATATTTTTATGGTTAATACTGACCATGCAGTCATAATACTCCTGAACTCAAACACTTTCATTTGGTGGTGAACCAGACTAAGTTATCCTGGATATGACTGTTTATGAGCCTCCTTGACTTCTCAGCGGATTTTAATTCTCATTAGTTGGT
>VUQH01015593.1:13902-30300 GCA_015106775.1 Etroplus canarensis | reverse complement strand
TCAAGGTGTGACAGGGGCTTATACTGTTAGACGGTGACGACTGTGATCTTATTGGTCATGTTCAAGGAGGGACTTCTCAGTGGATTTTAATTCTCATTAGTTGGTGCAATACAGCCAACCAGTGACAAGATAACTTATCACTTTCTGTCTTTACTTCACACATTACAGTAACCTCTGAATTGTGATGGATCTTGAGCTGAATGAGCTGCTCCATCATAAACATTCTGGTGTTTATCTTTTGCTTAGTTTGGCATGGTATGACAGGCTGTGGGCGATGCTTTTGTCAGTAAGATGGCTGTAAAACTGATAGTGATTCAGTCTTCTGGCTTGGATGAAATGAACAGTTCAGACTCTTTATCCCTGAGAATAAAATACAGTAAAAAAAATTCAGAATTTTTACACATTTTGCATTGCCAATGGGCTGGATTGGACCCTTTGACAGGGGCTGAGTTATTGTACAACAACTACCATAAGAATTTTATTCTTTTCTGTTAATTGTCAAAAAATATTTTTTTCAAAAATTCTGTCCTGCTCAGTTCTATGAAATTGAGAATATTCAGATATTTACATTTATTTTGTTGTTTTTAACTTTTTTGTTATATTTAATTTTAATTAACACTGTGTCGATTTGTTCCACTTCTCCTGTTTCTCCTATCCTTCAGTATCACATTGATTTATTTATGTCCAGCCTTCTCCTCTCCTTGTGCTAGTGTTTACTCTCTGACTTGCTTTGTGTCTTTCATTCTTCATTTCTGAGGAGGTGAAAAGCTGAAGATTACTTACACTCACCAGTACATCCTCACTGATTTATCCATTTCACAGTAACACACACATACATCCCAGTTTCCTGCAGACACAAACATTATCCCTCTCACTGCTGCTCACAAATGAAGGCTGGGTTTAATTTCATGGAACTTGAACCGTTTTCTCCTAACAGCCTCGCCTCTTGAAGGTCAGCAGGACTGCGCACAAGAGATTAACCACTTATTTGAAAGAAAAATATCAAAACACAAACTTCATTTCTCTCTGGTTTTTCCATACGTGTTTACACTCACTTTATCGTGGTTATACACTCAGACATACATATCTAAACTGATCCCTCCCTAACATAAACATATCCTCATCCTCCCTATTCATATGCAAACAAACCCACTCCCTCTTTTCTCCCTCTCTTTTCAGATTAAAACCATCCTCAGTGGGTTCATCATTCGTGGCTACCTCGGGAAGTGGACCCTGATCATCAAGACCATCACGCTGGTCTTGGCTGTCTCCTCCGGTCTCAGTTTAGGGAAAGAAGGCCCTCTGGTCCATGTAGCCTGTTGCTGTGCTAATATACTGTGTCATCTGTTCACCAAGTACCGTAAGAATGAAGCCAAGAGGCGAGAGGTAGGTGATGAACTTGAATGCCAAAGCTGAAAACCATTCAACCAAGAGAATACTATAGGTAGAACTTTATTGATCCCTCGGGGGGGCTCCCTTGGGAAATTATAGCTAAAAATTATAGCTGGGAACTATAGCTAAACATAATAAAAAAAATCTGCAGTCTCTCAATTTTCTGCATTCCTGCAGAGAAGTTATGCATCCACAAATTGCTCTGTTGTGTGAAATTTGCAGCTAATCATGTAAGTCTGAAAGACACAGTTCAACCCCAAATTTTCAAACTTTTCTTCTGGTGTGGTTTAACAGTAAGATGTGTGTATTGCTTTCATTAACCAGGTCATAATGTCTGGAAAGAGACTTTTGTGTACTAGGGTTCCAACGAAGAAAGTGGCATTCAGTTGTATTATATTTAACAGAAAGCAGCCCTCTCTACAGGCAGTATTTCAAAAACTGGCCAACTGATACCAAACAATTCTGGATGCGTAGCGAGTGCTACAGGCCATAAGAAATAAGATTATAAATTAGATTTGGGGTAAACTGTCTCTAAGTAGACAAACAAGGAAACTCCAGAATATAGAGTTTCATTGCAAAAATTAAGACTTGCTTATTTTTCACAATGCAGTTTTCCCTCTGGGATTAATAAAATATTCAGATTTTTCACATTAGTGCTTGAAATCAATTAACTCAACTCAAAGCTCATAAATCCTAGAAAATCCCAAACATTTTCCTGTTAAAGTAAAAATGTTTTCTGTTTCTCATTTTCATTTCATAATACACTCATGGTCACTTTATTAGGTATGCTGTTCAACTGCTCGTAAATTGAAATGTGTAGTCAGCCAATCGCAAGGTAGCAGCTCAATGCATTTAGGCATGTAGACAGGGTCAAGACAACCTGCTGACCTGCTGGTCTGAATATTTCAGAAACTGCTGATCTATTGGAATTTTTTTCACACAAGCATTTCTAGGGTTTACAAAAACGTCAGAAAAAGAAAAAATATCCAGTGAACAGCAGTTCTCTGGGCAAAAATAACCTCGAAACAGCTTGGAAAGCATGGATCCAGTGTTCCTTGTATATTTTCTTGACAAATTTTGGACCCTTTAGTACCATATGAGCATCTTTTAAACACCACAGCCTACCTGAGTATGGTTGCTGACCATGACTATCCCTTTATGACACCAGTGGCTGCTTCCAACAGAATAACAGGCCGCGCCACTAATCTCAGATCATCTCAAACTGGTTTTTTTTCAACATGACATTGTTTTGGATGTGGTGTAACAGGAGATTTGCATCATGGATGTACAACTGAAAAATCTGCAGCAACTGTTTGATGTGATCATGTCAATATGGACCTTGCTGAATCTATAACATGAATAATTAATGCAGTTTTCAAGGCAAAAGGGGTTTAACTTTGTAATAGCAAGGTGTATCTAATAAAGTGGTCGTGCGCATAGGTCAAAAATGTTTCAGTTTGGAAACTGTTGTTTGAACAAAAAAGGAATTCCAGCATTGTGCTTTGGTATGCTGGGCATGTAAACTGTTTTTTACCATTTCTTAGACTAAAACATGGAAAATAATGGAAAAATGAGTAATCATTAATTAAATAATTATCAGTTTATGGCCAAAGCACTGTTAGCTAGTGTTTTGTTTCTGTCTGGCTGTACCCAGCAAATCTACTATAGCAAAGTTCACTAATTGGTAAGGAAAAGGCAGTGCTTGAATGAGAATGAGAGAAATAAAACAAACACACTATTACTGAAAATTTTAACCCTTTCAGTTGGATTATGTAGTAGCTTAAATCCTAAAGTCATTAACATTCCTTTGTAATAAAATTTATTAGTTAAATTACAGTTGTTTACTATTCATTTTTAGTACAGCTTTTTAAAAAAATCTCTTTGCATGTAGGTGTTATCAGCAGCAGCAGCGGTGGGAGTGTCAGTGGCTTTTGGAGCGCCCATCGGAGGAGTCCTGTTCAGTCTGGAGGAGGTGGGTGATATTTCTGAACAGTCATTTATCTGCTAATCCTCTGTATATGACTATTTAGACTGATGTTGAAATTTTAGACTATCAGCAGAAATGTTGAGACATGAGACTTAACTACCTAAATTGCATACACTTCAGGCAAAAGTGATTTCATGATTGCAAAGACTCCAATTTTTGTCTTTTCTGCACTGGAACAGTACAGAAAGTAAAATATCTAATCTGAATTAGGTTTTAATTGCTTTCTAGTTTTCTTGAACATGTGAGTCTTTCCTGGAATGAGCAAAGCACTGGCTCCAAACTGGGACGTAATAAACCAAGAAAAATTATTTGGAGTCATAGTTTGGGAAGTACATGTGTCTTGGCAGCTTTTAAATCCATCTTGAGCAAAAATGCCCTGAGGATTTTTGGAATAAGGATACTGGCGCTTTGATCACCTCATAGGGCCGACTGTGCCAAAAATATTTGAAAACAAGACACAAAAACAGTGTTTTTAATTAAAGGCTAAAATTATGTCAGCCTACCCCTATGCTGAGCTGATAAACCAGAGCTGAGTTTATTATAAGAAATGATATAATGAAAACTATTATCTCAGTGTTGGCTTCACAAAACAGAAGTATTTACTAATGTTAATGATGCACACCTACTTAGTATAATTTAATTGTCCAGCTCATTGTAAATGCACACTTACAGCACCCCATGGAGCTCGCACCTCTTTGTTTCAATGAAATTACAGCAGTTTATTATTTTTTTTAACAGTTTTAATTTCATTTAGTTTTAAATTGTTGTTTTTAGTTTAATTGTTTTTAATTGAGTTTCCAGAGTGGGATTGTTTGTTTGAGTTTAGTTTTTAATGTTTAAAAGTCTTTAGTGTCAGATTAATTTTTTTTTGGTTTCAGTGTTTTCAGAGGTTCAGATCTTAGGAACAAAACAGCACTGTATAATCACTTGACACAGACTAATAGGAAATTTCAGACATCAAAGCCTCCACATCAGGTTGGTTTTATTCGCAAACCTGAACATCACTGAAAAAATACTGAAACTTAAAATGTACAGAGGTAATAAAAAATGAAGACAATTCTTTAAGTACGCAGTACCATTTTGGTTAGTTTTTGTAAAATTCTTTTGCCAAATAAAATATGCAGATCAATAATAAGATCAGTTGAGGTCCGAGTTAGCAAAAACTGTCTATGGTACTGTCAGCTAACAGGACGCTGGTGTACACTAGGCTACTGTTGGCTGGAGATGGAGGAGGAGAGGGGAAAGCCGTGTTAGGAGGCAGACACATTTACAGTATTGAAGTGAAGACCCTCAATAATTGTTTGTCCTTCATGTTCACATTTTTTTCTTTCAAAAAATTCCAATGGCTTGTCTTTTAATGCTAGGTGTTTTGCCTTAGCGTGGCAAAACAGTTTTGAGGGTTTCATGGCTTCATTAGCCAGTCGGTCACTGCACATTATGCATAGCGAGTGTGGGGCTTGTGTATCACCTGTTTCAATGAACCTGCAACTTGGGTAAGAATCGTTGGTATTTCTTTTAAATGCAGCTTTCTTTTTGCTGACAGGCTACAACCCTTCTGCTGTCGCGTTGTTTGTTCACTCCTTCTCGAAAAAGTTCTCCAGTGAATTAATTTTTTTTTTCTCATCTTTTTTTAAAAGGTTAGATTGTGTCGCTGATGTGTCCTGTAGCGTAGTAGCTTGCGCATTCGTCTTACAAACGAAAGGTCCCTGGTTCGATTTCAGGTGGGGACACAAGCCCCTCTCACCTTGGAGGGTTGCATCAGGAAGGGTATCCGGCGTAAAACCTCTGCTAAATTACTAATGCATATTAATCCGCTGTGGCGACCCCTTGGTGTTGAATACAAGGGAGCAGCCGAAAGGTACATACAGTTTGTGTTGTTGATGTGTGAAATGGCGTGCCAGGGTTAAGGGCGGTAGTGACGCAAGGGTGGAAACAGTTGTTTTTCAAAATAAGATCTGGAAGACTAATGAAAGGAAAAAGAACTATAATTTTGACCACAAATTTTTTTTTTTTTGCGGCCCAGTACCAAATGATCCGCGGACCAGTGGTTGGGGACCTCTGGTGTAGGGGATATTCATTAAGGAGCAAGGTTTAAAAAGTTCACAACATAAGCTCCAAAGTCTACATCACACTCTGTCCATCTCTCTCTTGTCTAGGTGAGTTACTACTTCCCCCTGAAGACTCTCTGGCGTTCATTCTTCGCTGCTCTGGTGGCAGCATTCACTCTGCGCTCCATCAATCCATTTGGAAATAGCCGCTTGGTGCTATTCTACGTGGAGTTTCACACCCCATGGCACCTGGTGGAGTTGGCCCCTTTCATCCTGCTAGGGATCTTTGGAGGCCTCTGGGGGGCACTGTTTATCAAGGCTAACATTGCCTGGTGCAGGCTACGTGAGTAGTAACAACATGAGAATGTGTTTCTTTTTTGTTTCTTTTGTGTCTGGCTGTTAACCAGGTTCTCTTTTCATCTGCCAGGTAAAACCACTCGTCTTGGTCACTACCCTGTCATCGAGGTGCTGGTGGTAGCTGCTCTAACTGCCTTGATCGCTTACCCAAACAGTTACACCAGGATGAGCGGATCTGAGCTCATCTCTGAGCTGTTCAATGACTGTTCTCTACTTGACTCCTCTCAGCTGTGCGGCTACAAACAGGTCAGCTCAGTGGAATTAGAATGCATTAATTCTTAGAGGGACATTCAATCCAAAATCAAATATGTATAATTCTCCTCTCCATAAAGAAGTCCATACTGCTCCTACTACCCATGAGCCTGGATGGATAAACAGCACCATAGGCCAGAGGAAAACTATATAAATTTGATTTTGGTGTGAGTTCTCTATTAAATAGGCCAAAAAAAAAAAAATATCTTAGCGCTTGAATAATTGATTTAGAAATCATTCAAAGTTAAATGAATTGCTAGATTGTTTTCATGTCAAAGCCTTTCCAGCATAAAAATGTTGTCTTTTTCCTCATTTGCATGTCAGTATAAGAGAAAAATCTTTACGTTTTGGGTCTCTTAGTTGGAAAAAAGCAATTTAGGACTTCATTTTGGGTTGAGGGTCATTTTTTAAACTATTTTCAAGCATTTTATAAACTAAAACATGTATCAGTTATTTGAAACAACTATAAACATCAATGAAACTATTGTCTGTTCATGACAAAAGTGCTGTTAGCTAGCGGTTTGCAATCTGCTGTTATCTGTTAGATCTACTATATCAAAGGCCACTCTTCGAACAGAAGAAAGCTGATAAATAACTGAGTAAGAGTTGGATGAATTAGTTGTTTGTGTGCTTTAAAGAAGTAGCTGGTTTTATTTTTTTATATCTCTTACATGAAAGTTGGGAGGTGTTTTGACCTGGTTGTGCACCATGGAGATATGTAATGTTTTCACAGTAACTCATTCCAAATGTTGAAAAGGTTCATCAAACTTAGTAGGTTTTCTGGCCTAAATATAAAAAATACGTTTAGATCTTACAGGGAAAAATATATTAAAACTGGCAAAATAAAAAGTCCACATAAAGACATAGAAAGAAAATAAATCTGGATCTGATCCAGATCTAAATCTCTCCCCCCCACAATTTTATCTTCTTTTTCCACCTCTAATGCACTAAAGGTACTGCACACTAATAAGATCTCTTCAGCTCGACAACTCATTTCTTGAGTTGACCCAGATCTGATCCAGAATTTGACATGGACTACAACCGAGTGCTTTATCTCATGAACCACTGACTATACAACAATATTTAGGCAAATTTAAGCCTCCTAATCATAATGCTTTGAAATTAGACCCTACCAGTTCTTTTCAAAGCCTTGTGTGGTTACATAATGATGACAAGACATCTGCCATTACAAGGGATCCCCCAATCAGTACCATTGTGCTTTGGTTGGGATGGAAATGTATAATTGGTAAAGGGTTAGAGATGGAGAATAGGTAAGCCTTCATAATGGGTTCCCGTTGGCATTATCACACAAAGGTGTTGACCCTGGTCTGGGAGATAATGTTTTTCACAGGTGAAAGGCATCCTGTCTAGTTGTTTTTACACAGGTTTAACCTTGCTGATCCATCTAATGTATTTTTTGTTTCTCTGTCCATCTGCTTCCTTTTTTCCTCCTTTATCTATGCTTATCTTTCCTCTTCTCCTGCTGTACTTTCCACACACTCTTGCAGCCAGCCAACACATCAGAAACGGGTGTAGATAACAGCCTTGCAGACCGGCCGGCAGGAGAAGGCCTTTACACAGCTCTGTGGCAACTGGCCCTGGCCTTAGTCTTCAAGATGATGATCACTGTGATCACATTTGGCATGAAGGTTTGTTGAGAGACACTAAGACACTCTGCTGTGTACTCCTCATTGATGAGACATTTATTGTTTGTCTCCCCACTGTGTAACGCAGCTTGGAAAAATCCTACAAGAGCAGATGTCTTTAATATATCTGGAGCCAAACTTGATAAAGTGTCCAGTCAGCATTTACTCATGTCACCCATTTTGGAGTTTAGATGGATGAAGTAAATGATCCTCAAAACCCTTTTCTGTATTTTATAGACCATTAGTCACAGCAACGTGACTCATTGTCATGTGGCTCACTGAAAGAAATGTAAAAAATGAATATTGTCTGGTCAAGGAAACAGTCGCTCTGTTACAAGGGTTTTGTGAGTTGGGACTGAATTTGGCTGAGTACGCTTGTGAAAATATTTTAATTAGAAAGAATCTTGTCTGTCTAAGATGATGAGGAGCCTCGTGATGATGCCGGGAAAAAAATGGAAAAATGTTTGGCGCACTATGAGAATTTAAGAGGGATGGCCCTCTTCTTTACTTACTGAGTTAAGAATCACCACAAAACAAAACTGAGATGTGCAGAGATTTTAATGAGGCTATCTTTAGCTTGGTTCTTATTCTCTCTCCTTCTTCTTTCTGTCCATGCAGGTTCCCTCTGGTCTCTTTATCCCTAGCATGGCGGTTGGAGCCATTGCTGGCAGGCTGCTGGGTGTTGGCATGGAGCAGCTGGCCTACTACAACCACGACTCTGTTATCTTTAAAGGGTGGTGCTCACCAGGAGCAGACTGCATCACTCCAGGGCTTTATGCCATGGTTGGAGCTGCCGCGTGTTTAGGTGAGACATAGATGATGGTGAACCCTTTGTTTGCTTGGTTTGAAAGCTGTGGGCCTAAGTGAAGGTTGAGAATGATACCCTCAGGAGGTCTGAGCAGTGGCAGAAAATACTGGAAAAATAAACTTAAACAGTGAGTAGTGGTCAATCCTCAAAGATATAATGAGGTCAGGTCTCAGGTGACTTTTTGATGATTTGTTTAGGATGTTTTGCAGTAATTATGATTACATGTTCAGTCTGACATGGACATGTGTTGGGATGTAAGCTGCTCTGTGTGGGTTGGAAGAAGATTCATGAAGTGCTCAGTCTAGACTAGGTTTAGAGATCTAAACTGGATTTACAGAGAAAGTCATTACATTCGTTTTTGGCTTTGACTTTTACTTTCTGGATATAATACTAAATCTTTTATCAAATCTATTCACTTGAATTATGTTTATTTATATAGTACCAATTGACAACATTTGTCTCATGGTGCTTTATATTGTAAAGTACAATTTTAAAAGAGAGAAATCAAACAATCAGATGGTCCCCTGTGAGCACCACTTGGTGACAGTGGGAGGGAGGAAATCCCTTTTAAGAGGAAGAGACCTCAGGTAGATTGAAGCTCAGGGAGGAGTAGCAAACTATCTTGACTCCATGGAGGATGAAGGTAAAGAAAAGAAAAGAGTAGCATAGAGACTTAAGGACAAAGCACAAATTATGGGAGAGAGAAGTATAAAATTGACTTTCAGTAGTGCCATGTAAATGCAACAGTAGTGAAAAGAGAGGGATGGAGAAGGAATTCTTTCAGTGCATCATGAGAAGTCCCCTACAGCCTGAGCCTATAACTAAGGGATGGTTCAGGCCCTAACCCAGTTCCAGCTCATTATTAAAAAGCCTATTGAAGCCTAATCTTAAAAGTAGAGATGGTGTCTGTCTTCTGAACCCAAATAATGTAAGTGTAGTTTTTTCCTAATAATAATGCTTAAAAGAAGCCTGAATAAAGTTAAAAAGTATGGGTCTCAGCACAGAGTCCTTTGGGACTCCATGACTGACCTTTGAGTGTGAGGAAGACTTCTCTTTTTGCATGGTCAAACTGCAGTTTTTTGGGCATATACAGTTCAAACCAGTGCAGCACATTTCATTTAATACCAGTTGTATATTCTGGTGTCTGTAGTGAAATGTTGTGATCAGTGGTATCGAGTGCTGTGCTGAGGTCTAGCAGGACAACCGCAGAGATAAGTCAGTCAATCTTGTTTACATAAATGTGACCCTAAAAGTGAAAAAGTTCTCAGTGTTCTAAGAATTTTTCAGCCTTTTTCCCAAAGCAAATCCAAATGTTTTTAATAAAAGAACATTTGCTACCTTCCTTATTCTTTGGTTTCTGGAGTCTAATTTCTTATGAAAACGGAGTCAAACTCTGCAGTGGCAGATTTAATTAAATAAAACAAGATTTTAAGTAACCACTTAGATACAGCTTGGTGGATTTATTGGCAGTTTAATAGAATAAAAATCCCTTATGTTGAATAGCAGGTCTCATCTGGTTGATTCAATTTAGACACATTCAAATTCTGATTGCAATTGAATAGATCTGTTTTGTGTTTTTAGCTCATGCATCAGCTTTACAACAGTTCATAGATGTCGTATCCACTTTAGTGGAATAGCTATGGCTGGATTAAGTAATGCACTCCAGCAAGAACCAGTTTTCTGATATCATCTATTACTTATTGTGTGCAGTAGATTGTTTTATCAGATTATGATACAGTAGTCAGTTTCCCCTCCCTTTTCCTTTATCTAATTAATCATGGAACAGCTTTACACTCAGGAAATGTTTTGTATAAAAAAAAACTGATGGAGATTTAATTCTTAGTGTGATGAGAGGGTAGCAAGCCATCTTCCTCTATTTTGTGCCTTTGGCACAGAGTTGAAAGAGAAGCTTTTATCTGAAATGTGCCTCTGAATATATGTACGTGTCGTGCTTTATGATAGTCCTCATGAATATCATTCCTGGCGATGAGGGTGACTCATCTGATTTTAGAAAGCCAAAGATTTTATTCTCTTTTTTGCTTGTCTGTTTGTATTTCCTCAGAAGTTCTTTCACAACAGGCTATCACAACGCAACGGCATTTACACGCAGATTCTCTACCCTTGACCTCTCAGTCTTACGTGTCCTGCCCTTATTGTTGTTCATAAGTCACTATTGTTGTAGCACGCTATCATAGCTGCTCTGTGCAGCTGTCTCAGCTGCAACAATTCTTTGCAAAACAAAACCAACAGCCACATTACAGCAGGTCTTAAATCTCTACGTTGATGATTAGAGAGAATTTATTTCAGAGCTTTTTTACTGACTTTTTTTTTTACGTTTCTACATGGGGCTGGCTCTAACTACATTTCTGATATGCGAGAGCAATGTAAAACTGCAAGACACTGGTGGGTTCAGTAGACTGGTGATGCCAAAAGCAAAATTAAAATAAAGGAAGTGACTTTTAGTCATCATACAGCACAACATGGGAACACACTGCCTGATCTTCTCAGGCATTTGAGTTTTTAAATCAAGAATACTGCTCCTATTTTTATCTCTCCTTTTTTCCCTTCATCTCCTAATAAGCTGAGCCTGTTTCTGCTGGAGCTTTCATCCTGTTAAAATGGAGTTCTTACTTCTCACACAGGGGATCATCTGATTATTTGGGGTTTTCTCTCTAATAGTATAAAGTCTTTACCATACAGTATAAAGATCTTGTCGTTCACTGTTGTTCTGAACTAGTGCTAAATAAAATTTAATCTGCCTTCGCATACAAAGTTGGTCATATAAAATTCCCTTATCATACAAGTCAAGGTGGCGCAGTTAAGTCCCTTTTGGTAGAAATTAAGTAACAAGTTATTATTTGGTTTATAAGGTCATCTGCAAGTCTGGCCATGACACAGATAAGAGGATAAAAATACAAATGAATTTCTACATCAGAATCAAAATACTTTATTAATCCCAGGGGGCAAGTTGCATAACATTTGCAAGTCTAATTCTGGAACAAGCGGTACTCTTAGAGCCATAAGTTTTGGGACAAAGGCACATTTATTTACTTTTAAATTTTGCTCTTTACACTACCACAGTGGATTTCAAATCAAACAGTCAAAATATGATTGAAGTGCAGACTTTTAGCTTTAATTCAAATGGTTTGAAAAGAAATGTCACTGACTGTTTAGGAATTACTGCTATTGTTATACATAGTTTCCCATTTTCAGAGGCTCAAAAGTAATGGTACAATTAACTGACAAACATTTTCATGGCCAGGTGAGACCTGCTCCTTCATTATTATGTGGCAAACAAAGCAGCTAAAAGGTCTGGAGTTGAATCAAAGTGTTGGACTTGCATGGTAGCTTTTCACTGAAACTCCTAATACGAGGTCTAAAGAGATGTCAATGCAAGTGAACGAGGCTGCCATTAGGCTAAACCTATCAGAGAGAAACTTTAGGAGTGGCCAAAACAGCAATCTGGAGCATTATCAAACAACAAAAAAGACCTGGAAGACCATAAGGAAGATAACAGAAGTGAAAGATCACAGAATTCTTCCTTTGGTTAACGAGAAACCTTAATAACATCGGGCCAAGTCAAAAATGCTCTTGAGGAGGTAGGCCTATCATTTTCAATCAACAGATCCCTTCATGAATGTTTATACAGAGGATTTGCTACAAGGTGCAATCTACTGGTTAAAGGAAAAACAGGAAGGCCAGAATAGACTTTGACAGAAAACATCCAACAGAGCATGCCCAGTTTTGGGAACAAATTCTTAGGATGCATGAAACCAAGATCAACTTGTACCAGAATGATGGGAAGAGAAGAGTTTGGAGAAGGAAGGGAACAGTTCCTGATCTGAAGTATACCACATCATCTGTCAAACATGCTGGAGGCAATGTTATGACATGGGCATGTATGGCTGCTAGTAAAACTGGGTCACCGATGTTTGTTGATGATATACAGGATGAATTATGAAGTTTAGAGGATTATATGCTCTCCTCAGATTCAACCAAATGCTCTAAAACTAATTGGACAGCGCTTCAGAGTGCAAATGGATAATGAGCCAAAGCTTACTGCGAAACCTATGCAAGACTTTCTCAAAGCAAAGAAATAGGAAAAAGTTTGGATCAGTCACCTGATCTTAACTCAGTAGCACAACATTTTAGACTACTGAAGACAAAACTAAAGGCAGAGAGACCCACAAAAAAGCAACAACTGAAGGTGGTTGCAATAAAGGCCTAGCTTAGCATCTCAAAGCAGGTATTTGGTGATGTTTGGTGGGTTCTAGACTTCAGGCAGTCTTTGGCTGCAAAGTGTTTATCATCAAAGTGTTAATCATAATCCTTATATTTAAATTAGTGGTAGTTTGTAACATTACCTTTTGAACTTCTGAAAGCAAAGGACTGTCTATAAAAATAACTGTAATTCCTAAATGATTAATGCAGTTCTTTTGTTAAACACCCTGAGTTAAAGCTGAAAGTCTGCACTTCAGTTATATTTTAAAAGTTTGATTTAAAATCCACTGTGGTGTTGAACAGAGGTGAGGTTTCAAAAAATGCGTCATTGCCCAAAAACGTATACACCCAATTGTGACTGTTGTTGAAACCACCCCGAGAATAAGGACAGGACATATTTTGCAGTTGTCCTTTTTTACATGTAGCATACAGGAGCAAATGTTCAACTTCAGGGGCGTTGACAAGACTAGAAATTACATACAATATGTGCCCCAGGCATTACTGACTAAAAACTGACTAAAATATGTTTTCTAATCCCAATTCTTTTATTGGAAAAACATCTTGAAAGGATAAAATGAAAATAATATGATGGGTTTTTTGTGATGCATGTCTACAATAAACATCAGGGAACAATTCTGAGAGCCATAATCATCTTAGTTTTGCTTTTTTTAATATATATATATATATATATATCTATATCCAAAGAACGTAATTGAGAATTTTTTTCCTTTATCCTCAAAAAAAAGGATACATACACTCAGAATGAAAGTCTTTCCCGTGCAACTAACTTATGGCAATTGTATAGAAAAAATGTAGCCTTGGTTTTCTGGCTGTGAATGTGATAATAATTGGATTCAGACTGGAACAACTGATAATAACAGCAACATTTCCACATAAAGATATGGGTAAAAAGAAGAGAAATATTCTCACAGTTGTCCGTAAACTCTACTGTTTATTAATAAACAGCAGTAAGATGTCTCTTTTATGTTCACCGTGTGTGCTCTTTGTTTTCCAGTTGATGCACTTCCTCAGTTGTGCACTTGCATATCTTTTTTTTTCTCTGTAAATGAAGATGAGCTGAGTTGGACAGTAATTATTCACTCAGAAATCTTCCTTAGTTGTGTTCTTAACTTTTCCCTTCTCTTTTCTGTCTAGGTGGAGTGACTCGTATGACTGTATCGCTAGTAGTCATCATGTTTGAGCTGACTGGTGGTCTGGAGTACATTGTTCCCCTCATGGCTGCAACCATGACCAGCAAATGGGTGGCAGATGCTTTTGGAAGAGAAGGAATTTACGAGGTGACGTCTCTGTGAGCGTTAATGAAAAGTTTCTGTGTCCTCCAACCCTTTGCTGTACAATTATAGAGTTTGCACTCAAGAAGGCTTTTTTGAATCTATCTATTTTTCCTTCTAAAGCTAAGAACTAAAATATGCACACGTTTGGTATGTTGCAGGCTCACATCAGGCTGAATGGCTATCCCTTCTTGGAGCCAAAAGAAGAGTTTGAGCACAGCAGCCTGGCGGTGGACGTGATGAGACCAAGGAGGACCGACCCCGCATTGGCTGTGCTCACACAGGAGGGCATGACTGTAGGGGAGGTGGAGGTATGGACACATTCAAGCACATGACTTCACTTGCATTTTCTCAAAAAAGTATATAGATATTATTGCCACAGGCAGCAGATATTAGATCATAATACATGTGTTTCTTTCTTTGTTTATGTGTAGTCCTTGGTGGAGAGCACTCACTACAGTGGCTTTCCTGTGGTCGTCTCTCTGGAGTCCCAGAGGCTTGTGGGATTTGTACTCAGAAGAGACCTGCTCATATCAATAGGTAGGAATTGTCCTTTTGCGCAAGTGAACATCAGTTTATGGGGCTTTTTTTTCTGGCACACAAAACAATTTGGAGTCCACCAGAGGTTTTGGCGCTACCCCAACGGAAAAGCACCAGGACTGAAATCAACTAATTTCAGCTTCATTTTCTCGAGGATAAATTACATTTCCATTTATTAAATACTCATTGCCATTCAGTCTCTAACTTTACTGGTTTACACTTGCTACTTTTATGGTGTTGCTTTCCAGAGTTTAGTTTCAGTTAGTTTCCAGCGTGGGTTTCCTCATTTCAGTTTAGTTTTTATTGTTTGAAAATGTTTAGTTTTAGTTTAGTATTTATTAGTTTCAGTGTTAGTTTTAGTTTTCTCTATTATAATATGGATGGTATTTGTCAGGGGAAGATTTAAGATGTTTAGATCAGAAATTGCAACACAAAAACAGCACATCCTGAGTCTCAATAAACAGATGCACCAAAGCCTCATCAGACAGACTGACTGACCAAATTTAACCCACTTGACAAGGACTAGCACTAAGGACATTTCCTGTATATTCTTATGTTATTTTAGTTAGTTTCCTAAGCCCACAATGTCATTTTATTTAGTTTTGATTTTTCCCAAAAGTCTAGTTTTTATTTTTATTTCAGTTAACTAAAATTATTTTTCTCGTGTAGTTTTAGTTTTTAAGTTTAGTTTTAGTCAACTCTAATAACCTTGTTGCTTTCTACCACAGGAAGCATATTCTCAGAAAAAAGTTCTAAAAAATCCTCACTGTACCCTACCTGCTCAAGTAAAGTTCTGGGTATTTTCCTGAGAGGCTGGTAGAGCCTAAAAACATAACAAATAGGAAATTACTTAATATATATTATCCGTGTGATTTAAAGATTTGTCAACATTTTTCCACTGCTAATAAATTCCCTTTGCTCCTTTCAGACAATGCCCGTAAGCGCCAGGATGGCATCGTCAGTGCCTCCCAGGTGGTCTTCACTGAGCATGCCTCATCACAGCCTCCTGATGCACCACCTCTCCTCCGCCTCAGGTGCATCATGGACCTGAGCCCATTTACAGTCACTGACCACACACCAATGGACATCACTGTGGATATTTTCCGGAAACTGGGGCTACGCCAGTGTCTGGTTACACATAATGGGTAAGAACACAAGCAGCAAAACTTTTTTTTAAATTAATATTTATATATTTTGGTTTCTAACATATAAACCTGCTTTGGGTTTACTTTTTGTCAGAGCATAGTGTTCTCTAAAAGATTAAATGTTGCGTGTCGTTCCAGGTAACATTAACAATAACAAATACATAAACTGAGCACACTCCCACTCCTGTAAACATTAAAGTGAAATATGTTGAGGAAATTGTGCTTGTGGAGGGATGGAAGGAGTTACACATAGATGTGTGGGAGAGCTTCAGGTCATTCCACTGTCAGGTCATGCATTATGGGGAGGGAGACACAGAGGGTTAATGGAGTGTATGGCAGTGAGGCAACAACATTGAAAATTCACTATTCCCATACCAAGAACTTTGCTGAGGACATTTTGTTTTCTACATCTGCTGATGTAATGGCTTTTGGAGCCTTTTCATGTATGTCTCCATAATGGGAAACATATTATGGATACAACCTCAGAGCCTACATGGTGTTTGGTGTTTGGAATTTGCAAATGGCACGAGGAAGAGGAGCAGTTCTGATGTTGGCATTTACTCTTATTCTTATTTTTATGGCTCATAAAACTTATTCAAATCTCTTCAAAGTGGGCTCACAGTGATCGAGGCATTCATGTTGTGTTTGGGAAACTAAGCAGATGGTGTGTGTGTGGGGTGTGTGTGTGTGGGGGGGGGGGGGCCCCTTTT
>VUQH01015593.1:3265-13882 GCA_015106775.1 Etroplus canarensis | reverse complement strand
GGGGGTTGGTTTTTGGGGGGGGGGGGGTCCCTTTTTAACTTGTTTTCTGTTGTAAACTTCTGAGCTAAAAGAACACTGATGAGAGAGCTGTCAGATTTCAGTGTTCAGACAAGCTTGAGCAGGAAATGTTCACCTTCGACCAGCGAGGAAGTCATGAATCCAGGGTTCCCATGGATCCTTAAAGTAGTAAATGGCATTGAATGTAATGTAATAATTGATATTTCCATCCATCCATTTTCTTAACTGCTTATCCCAGTTGACATAGGGCAAAAGGTGGGGTACACACTGCTCAGGCTGCTAGCTTACCACAGAGACTCAACCACATGATTTCAATTCATACCACTTGGCCAATTTTTAATCACAGATTACCCTAACATAGACTGTGAGAGGAAGCTCAAGTTCTTAGGGAGAAACCATGCAGGCGAACATGCAAACTCCACACAGAAAGGCCCCAGCCAATCAGAAGGTTTGAACCAGTAATCTTTTTACTGTTTGAGACAATAGTGCTAACTGCTGCACCACTCTGCTGTCACTTAATGGTATTTAAATTTCTTAAACTTTTGAAAGTGTGGAGGGACTTATTTTGAATTTCTGTGTTTAAAAATGACCTGAAATTAAGCTAAGACATAGGAAGTAGGATTTTTATCAGTCGTTTTGCTCTGAACTTTAGCTGACTTTGAAGTTGGATACAGGTTTTCATGTAGTTGCAACAAAATGGCATACCTCAGTAGGCTTGGATTAGCTCCATGCATTTCAGATTTAGAGAGGAGAGGAGTGTGTCCATTAGTCGAACCTCGGATTCAGTGGGTACATTGCAGTTTTCACAGAACACTGGACCAGCTCTTTATGCTCTGAGGGCATTCGAGGGTGCGTGAGTTTGTCCAAACAGTTTACATGTGTTTTGTGGACTTGGAGAAGCCTCTGGGAATTTCTAGGCACAGTCAAGGGATGGAGGGTGTTGAGTTTGGTGGTCTCAGGATCTTGTCCCTGGTTTTCGCAGAGAATGTGGTTCTGTTGGCTTTGTCTTACAGGGACCTCCAGCTTGCACTTGGGGTGTTTTGCAGCGAAATGTGGATCAGCTAGAATGAGAACTAGCACCTCCATGTCTAAGGAAAAGGGTGGAGTTCCCACTTCATGTTGGGAATGAGTTGCTGCTCCAAGCCGAGGAGTTCAAGTAACTCGGGATCTTGTTCATGAGTGAGGGAATACTGGAGCAGGTGATTGACAGATGGATTAGTGCTGCATCCCAGTTGATGTAGAAGCTGTAACAGTCTGTTGTGGCAAGGAGAGGTGTGAGCATCAAGTTTGAGACTTACTGGTCAATCTACATTCCCACTGTCACCTTGTGACCTTAAGAATAACATCGCAGTTACAAGCAGCGGGAATGAGCTTCCTTTCAAAGCATCTGGGCTTCACCTTAGAGATGGTGTGAAGAGCTTGGAACTCAGAGTAGAGCCACTGCTCCTCCACATCAAAAGGAGCCAGGTGAGATGGTTCGGGCATATGACCAGGATGTCTACTGGGGACCTCCTAGGTGAGGTGTTTAGGGCATGTCCAACTGGGAAGAGGCTCTGGAGCAGACCCAGGACATGCAAGAAACATGTCTTTTGACTGGTTTGGGAAGGCCTTGGTGTCCCATCAGAATGGGAGGAGGCAGCTGGGAAAAGTTGCTTTGGGGTATCTCTGCTTAGACTGCTGCAAAAAATGAATGGATGGATGGACTTCGCATTTCCTTGTTGGGAATACAATTAAAAATGTGTTTGATTTTCTAACAGCCTTAACCTAACTACAGACCAAACTGTAACCCTAAGTAAATGTTGCCCGTTTTCTTTAGTTTTAGTTATTGGAAAGTTGGTTTTACATTTTGTTGAGTAGCATTCAAAAACCTTTTAAAAGTCTTAAATCTAACTTGCCATAAACCTTAGAAATCCTGGGATCAGTTTAGCATTGTCAAAAGGCAACACAGAAACTGGACTAAAATTGCTGTTTGGTCAGATATTTGAAATGTGAACTCTCAAAGATATTTACCAAAACTTTCTTTTTACTTTTTACTCTGTTTGAAAATGATTGCTATCAAGCCCACCTCCTCTAACTCCACTGAAGCCAACTTTGCTGAACCTGTGTTTTATTGCCCGTCAGGCTTTATATCTGTCTTCATTATTCCAAAGTACAGTGTTGCTCTGCAGAATTACATTCAGCAACAGAAGAACAATAAACTTAATCAGTGTTTGATTCATTTTTCTTCCTCACTCCCTGCCATCTGTCATGTACAC
Source organism: Etroplus canarensis (assembly GCA_015106775.1). Classification (NCBI taxonomy): domain Eukaryota; kingdom Metazoa; phylum Chordata; class Actinopteri; order Cichliformes; family Cichlidae; genus Etroplus; species Etroplus canarensis. The sequence goes on along the minus strand of VUQH01015593.1, from coordinate 11,609 downwards.
ACAGTTGTTTAGATCGAAGTTTGACATGTTCCAACATGCAACTCTCAGGGATTATGGAAGTAGAATTGTGTGTGTGAGGAATTTATGTATTTAACCAAGACTCTTAAACAATCTTGCACACACACATATAGTCATGCAGCTTGTGGTTTCTCACTTTCTCCTCTTGGCACACTGCATTCATTTTTCTGCAGTAATGCTGCTTTTTAGAAGACTGAGTATTTAGCCTTGGCCTGAGCTGTCACTGAGGCACAGAGCCACTTCATGTTGCAAAGAATGAATGACAGAGGACGTCTTTAAAGGGGCACAGAAATAATGAACAGAGAGAAAGTAAGAGAGAAGGAAAATAAATGTAGGAGGAGAAAAGAAATGTGAGTTAAGAATTACACCAACTTTATCAGCTCAAATCACTGCAGCAGAGAGGATTGACTCAGCCCAACTAATTCAGGCAATATAATAACTTTAGTTGCTCAAATTAAATTCTGGGGATGAGGATCTTCTTCAGCTCAGAGGTCAAGATGCCACGAGCTACAACATTCCCACCCCTCTGTGTCCTGGTATCTCTCTGTTGTCTGTTTTTTTTAAGGCCTAGTGTGTCGCCTATAAGTCATCAAAAGCAGATAAATTTTTTCCCTTACTTAGAATGATAAACAAATTGACATTTGAGCTACTTCCTAATACATTTCCATCTCCACCTGGGGAACAATAACATTTCCCATTATGACTTTTCACATTCCTGCCTCCTCAGAGTAAATGAGATGCAGTTGGGTTGGCAACACGCTCTGTTTTTGCCTCGGGAGTTCTGGGTAATGAGGTCAAAGGGGAATTCCCAGAATTTGGCATCTCCAGTGAGTGATGTGCAAGCGGCTGGTTGAAGAAAGTCTTTTTACAGTTTATGGTCCAGTATTTATGTTAATGGACTCAGTTTCGCAACCCCCAATTGTTTGCCCCTGTTAGCTAGTAAGAGATCTACTTCCTTTGAAAGTACAACCATAGATGGTATAAAAGATACACATAGCCACTGTGATGTGAACATTTTCACGGTCATCATCTTGATGTTTTTAAACCCAATGACATGAGCAGTTGGTGGAATCTGACTGCCTGTGACACCCTGGAAACTGCACACTCATTGACTAATGATTTGTGAATGACAGGTCATTAAATAAACTCCATGATTTATTCAGTATGGTCCAAAACCAGCAACAGAGCCCAGAAAGTCATCAAGAAAATGTTTCCTGAGGTCACTGGGGAAGGGAGTCAAGGGCTGTTTTTTCTTTGTGGTGCATTCACGCAAACAGCTAAGTGAAGTTTCGCTTCACATTAGGTTTTAACCATTAGCACCATCTACCCTCAAACAGTGCCACTGAGCTCATCTTCCATTTCTGATTGACAGTGACATCAGAAAAAAAATACACAGTTTTAGCAACACGGCATGAAGCAAATTTTTCACCAGAGTTGAAGTATTCTAACTACTGCTACTGCAGCTTTGCCTCTTTTTGCAGCACTCCCTGCAAATTTGCAACAGTGAGTGTCAGTGTATTGACTTTGATCGCATGACGTTAAAACTTTACGTTTGGTGTGAACTCACTAATAAAGTACTACACAGCTGGACTTGTTTGTGAAACCAGAGGAGTTGATCCCTGGAAATACTTCCATCTTTTGTACTGCCTGTGAGTACAACCAGTAGTAAATAATGGTAAAATATTTTTTTTAAAAATGACTAAAAAGTCTTACAGTTCTCTAAGGCTACTGTCAAACTGCAATTCTTAAAGCTGAATTCTGATTTTTTTGCATGGTTGTTCACATAATTTAAATGCGACCGCCATCAGACTCCAGTGTGACAAGTCTCCAGCCCTGAAGTAACGTGCATGCGCAGAAGACATGACTTCACATGCAGTACGCTTTGTTTCTGGAAGTAAATATGGATGCTACACATGTCAGCATGTGTGTAAAACCTCACTTTCTTACCACTGACTGTTTTATCTGTTGGTCTCACCTCCTCCAGCGCAGAATTATGACGTCTGTTTTAATTCAGTGATGTGAAAGGCAGATGAAATGCAACATGACCATTCAGACTGAGGTCACTTTAAAAATTGTCAGATTCAATTCAGTGGATTGAAAGTGGCCTGAATCTGATTTGAAAAAATCAAATTTGTGCTGTTCAGACAGAAAAATCAAGTAAGAGTTATATATGGGCAAAAAAATGTGATTTGTCTTTTGCCTGCAGTGTGAACATAGCCTAAGTGAAACTGAGCCAGAGGGTCTGCAAACAGCGACAATAACCTCGTCCTCTGTTTCTAATTGTCGGTGGTATCTGGAGAGAATCCACAGTCTGTGGAGGAACAACAGCTTTTGCGACACAATGTGGAGCACTTTTTTTTTGTTTTTTCCTTCTGTTCGTGTTGTATCATTTTGTGTCTTTGCATAGATTTTGTATGTAATTACTTTGCATCAAAGGTTGTTTTAAACATGCCATTATACAGCTGTGTCACAGGCCAAATGTTATGCCTTCTCACCAATATACAGACTTGGGCAATAATTCAAATCAAAGCTAAGAGCAGAACAAAGGAAAATCAGCCACTGTCAACAAAAGCCCATGGGCATGTAGCTACTGCTCTCCAACAGAACATTCTTATTATAAAAGATCAGTTTAAGGTTCACACGCTGCTTTGCCTGTGGATACATTTGACAGGCACAATGACTCCTGAAGGTTTCTGACATGCAGTATTTGCCTCAAAGGGGCCAACAATAGAAGTTTTTTTTTTTTTCTTTTCCTGGGTCAGGCCAAACAGGAACTAGAAGAACACCAAGGATCTTGAGGCACATAAAAGGGGGTTGAAGAAAGCTGTTGTCTGTTGTGCTTAGCTGGGCAGGATGAGGGTTTAAAGTAAGCGAATCAGTCATTGTCTGAGAATGAAAATGATTTGACACTCGGGGGGGAAAAAAAGACCTTGAGGCCATATGAAGTGTAACCTCTGATCTCTGCGGTTCCCTATGAGATGTTAATGTTATCGCTATCACTGGCAACAAAGGGATTTTCCCAGGCTAGCTTTAGTTCAGGGTTGCCTTGTTAACAGGAATCATTTTTAGCTTATATTGTATCATTTGTTGTCAGAGCTTAAAGAAATTTTCATCTGGTTTAGTTTTTCTCTTGTCAGCTAAAGTTTACTTTGCAAAACATCCCAACAAAACAAAACAAATAAACATCCTCAGCCACAAAGTTTCCTAACACTCGCTTGTTTTTCTTCTTGAGCTTCTTTGATCCATTCACATTTTTCAAACTCATGTCTTCAGGTTGACTTTTGTGACTTCTGTCCTGTCAAATGATTTGTTATGGAAGTGAGCAGATGGTTTTAAGAAGAGTTTTTTGTGTTGGCAAACGACAGATGGAAAAGCTGCTCCTTTCTTTTTGGTCAGAGGATGAGCCTGACTCCATTAAAGTGGGCTTATTATGCTTTTCTGTATTTTTTGTTTACATGCGCTATGCAGTTTAGGCCCAGAAGTTTTGGGACAATGAAAAATATTGTTTTTTGTTTTTTTGTAATTTTTCTTTGTACACCAACTCAGTGGATTTCAAACTAAACAGCCAAAATGTGATCAAAGTGTAGATTTTCAGCTTGAATTCAGTGGGTTTGACAAAATAATTGCAGTAACCGTCTGGAATTAACATCTATCCACAATACCCCATTTTCAGAGGCTCAAAAGTAATGGGACAGTTGACTGACAAGCCATTTCATGGCCTGTTGAGGCCTGTTCCCTCGTTATTTCATGAAAAACTAAGCAGATAAAAGATCTGGAGTTCCAAGTGTTGAACTTACATTTGCTATCTTTTTACTGGAAGTCTCACTATGAGGTCCAAAGAGATGTTGATGCAAGTGAAGGAGGTCATTACTGGGCTGGAAATCTAAAATAAATCTATCAGAGATGGCAGTGTGAAAGGCGGGGTATATCCTGAACAGGTCAATAAATAACAGGGACATAACAGAAAGTGTATGTGTTTTTGTATGTTTGCAAGTTTGTCTTCAGTATTTGGCCATCTTCCTCATTTTTCTGGCTGTGGTACAGTGATTAGCTCTGTTGCCTCACAACAAGAGGATCCCAGGTTTAAACCCAGGTAGGGCCCTTCTGTGTTGAGTTCTGTGTTCTCCCAGGCTTGTGCAGGTTTTCTCCGGGAGCTCCGGTTTCTTCTGCCATTGAAAAACATGCTAGGTAATGCTGTCTGTCAGCTCGGGATACTCTTGCAAAAGAGATTCTTGATCTCAAGAGTTAACTTTCTGGTTAAATAAAGATTAATTTTAAAAAAATTATCTGTTTCTGTCACTCAGCCCCCAGTTTACTGCTTTCTATTAAAGGTGGAGATCTTAAAAGATGCGACAAATAATACATATATAACTGGTGTGATCATAAAGCTGGCCATTAAGTACTATAGATGGGCCAATCAAACAAAAATACCATTTGATTTTCACTGGGAACTATTGGACTATTATTCAAAAATTGCCACCATGCCAAACTGATCTGAAATGCATAGATTTATGTGGTAGACTTGTGAAGTGTAAGCTTTACATGGGAGCCTGTGCAGTGGAGCTCATTCAGGTTTATTATATTTCCCAGATGAAAGTCAGAAGATACTATGGTTTGTCCTGGTCCTGCATGCGCCGCATCCACTGTAGAGATTTGCAACATTCTCGCAATTAACTCAGAAGTTTCATCAAACTTCATGGGGGTATTCCCCCAGAGGAGCAGTATGTTGTTAACTTCAGCTCTCTGGCCCAAATATGAATTGTGTTACAGGGAAAAAATATGTTAAAATAGACCAGTTGTAGATGTATATGACAAACATCCCTTCAATGTCAGCTTTTCAGCTAATCTGGCCAAAGAAGCTTATATGCCAAGGCATCCATCCCACTGTCCACCCAGCCATCCACAATTCACAAGAATTGCTACTCCTCCTCCTCGAGTATCAGTCTGATTTTAGGTGAAGCTTGCACACAGTGATCACCTAATGGGTTTTCACCTGAACTGTATTCAAGCTCACGTTTCTTCTTTCATGGGCACTTTGCATTTTCTCAAGAGTCACTAGTCATAAGAGTATTAGTCCGGATTTTAATATTCATAAAATGAGTGCGTGTGTCCCTCTGCCATCGGTACATATTGGTGTCATTAGGTTTAATGCCATCTTTGGCTTGCAGTGTTTTACTGTCACTAGTCCTTTGTTCACTATTCCTATCATGCTGGCAGACCTTCATCGGTTCTCTTCTTATAGATGGTAGCCTTACTGCTAACAGCGCTGTGATAGTATGAAATATCACCTTGCCAAATATGTTGCAGACCATGTGTATTTTGTCAGATGGTGATGATCTTATTGGTCATGATTGTGGAGGGAGTGGTCTTGTTGGTTGACTCACACATTAAGAAGGCATATTTGGTGCATTCCTTTCCGCTTTAGCATCAGTAATACGATCAATGCTGTGACCTGCAAATTCACACATTTTCATGCTATTTATGGCCATGATTACTACTGAACTAAAAAACTTTAATTTGTTGTTGAACAAGATTAAGTTGTCCCAGATGTGACTGTTTGTGAGCCTCCTTGACGTCTCACTGGATTTTGCTTCTCTTTCGTTTGCGCAGTACAGCCAACCAATGGACAAGAAAATGCATCCCTCCCTTTCTGTACTTCACACATTACAATAAGCTGTGAATTGTGAACCAGATGATGTCATTTCTAGTTTTTTTTTTTTTTTAATAGGTTGCTTAAAAATACTTGAAAAGGGGGGGGGAAATGGTGACACAGACTACTTGAGTTTTTTGGTCATAAGTTGATGTTCAGATAATCATGTGCATCTACGTCAAAACAGCCAAAAGAAGAAGCCAAGTCTTGCAAGTAGGGTGGATTGAGATGAAGACTGGCCAAAAAACACCTCAGGATGTTACAGTCTTGCTCTGGTGGATGAACTCATGATTCACAAGTGTTAAAAAATACACATTTTTGGCCTCTGGATTGCATCTTTTATAAACTCCAAGTTTTCATGGAGCCTTTCTCAAACAGGAGTGCATCCTGTGTTGATGGTGTTTACTTTTTTAGCCACAGATAGTAGCTGGTGATGATTAACAGCAGCAGGAGGGTGTGTGCTTAGTTGATGCTTGTGAAATACTTAAGAAGACTGGGTTATTTTATCTGTTTAATATCAACACAGGCTGCCAATCCTGTCAGTTAGTAGCAGCAATTAATTGCTGCACATCAAAAACCTGACCTCTGACCTCCATAGGAAGTGGATTTGATTGTAGTTCAGAGCTGTTTGGTACTAAAATGTCAGCTGTAGCCTTTGTGTTGGTCTTCCTTCACTGTTTGCTCTGTGTTTTCATCTTACTGTGATCTGCCAGTTCCCTTCTGGCTCAGTAATAAAAGATAGGAGGCCAGACCTCGGCTGAATGTTTCTGCTTTCTGTCACCTCGTTTGTGTTCCATGACGACGCAAACAAAGTATGATGTGAAGTCACTCACTTTTGTTCTCTTTTCTGTCTCTGTTTTCAGGAGGCTGCTGGGAATCATCACGAAAAAGGACATACTCAAACACATGGCGCAGATAGCCAACAGAGACCCTGACTCTATCCTCTTCAACTGAACTCCAGCTTTCCTCTTCATCCTCGCACCCCCAAATCTCCTCTGCAGAGCAGAGGGTGGAAAAGAAGACACCAGCTTCTACACATACACGAAATGCACCTTTATCTCTTCAACTCGAGAGAAAAGCCAAGAAAGTTGAGCTTCGTTTGCACAGCTGACCAGAGAACAATGGAATTTATTTTCTGTGCAACTTGGAGGCGTTTTTGGCTCTCCAAATGAGAGCACACCACTGAAAATCGAAAAGCTCTCGGAAACAGTGACTCATCCTTACTGACACTGCTGGCCCTGTTGTCATGTTCAGCTCAGAGCGATGTAGGACAGAAATAAGCCGATGGAATATCCCGTATCTGCTCCTTCCAGCACTTTCTTTTTTCCTTTCCCATTTTCAAAAGAGTGAGGAAACCTGCACTTCAGAGGGCCAAAAATAAGTCCTCTCTCCTCCATTTGCCATGTTGCGTCTCACACCTGTGAGTAAAAAGGGAGACAAGAATGGCTAATCCTCTGTTATTGGTACCGACAAGTGGAGATGAGGTGTAGGAGGATGTGAAAATAAAGACATCAGGGAAGATAAAGAGCTGCTTTGGGAGCTCGGTGCCTGCCTTCAGGGCATCACAGCATGCTCAGACAGAGCACTTTGAGGTGATGGATGTTCACACACCTCCCTCCCTCCTTCAGTGTGGTTTCTTGTAGCCGTGAGGGTGATGGATCCAGGAGTGTGAGAAGAGGATTGAATACACACAGTCTTACACTCCAAAAATGACTTTCATGGCAGTTCAGCATGGGAACCCTTTAGAAACATCTTTTTGTTTGTCCTATAGGTACTTGAGATTTGCAGCTCCAGCCTGAGAACTATGCAGTGTTTTCCTGCCATGCAGACATGTTATGTTATGTTATGTTATGTTATGTTATGTTATGTTATGTTATGTTATGTTCACACATAGTTGATGCAATCCATGTCATGCCTTATGGAAGGTGAGAATCATTTCCAGGCTGCTATGGAAGGGCTAGAAGAGAGAATCATGACATAAATCACATAAATGTAAAATTGTTGTCCCACTAAATTATTCCACTGACTTGAATTTGTGGTTTGTGTCTTATTTGTTTTGGCTCCTCCTCATATGAACTAAAGTCTATTTGCATTTGATAACCAGCTGGTTTTGGGAAGCTCTTGGGTTTTTTTTTTAAATCAATGTTTAGATAAGTTGAAAATAAGCAGACTTACTAGCTAAAGTCAACATAAGTGTCATCCTATTTTTGTCATTTTAAAAAGCTGATCTTTAATTGATCTGAAATGCTAAAAAAGTTGCTGTTTTCATCCTCTAAAATATAACAGTTGGTTCCGTTTTTCTGTCATAGATGATGAAAAACTGAGTACTGCATTACACTAGGCTTTTGAAATCAGTTTGAAGCTGGATTCAGGCTTCAACATGTTGTTAAATCCCAGATAATGGTCACTTGTCTTAGAATAAAATATGTGCAAATAAGGACAGAAATGAACAAAGTATGGAGGACTAAAACTGCTAAAATCATTAAATGCACCGAAATAATATATATAAAAAAAGAAATGTTCGTGTGTATTTTCTAAATTGCTACAAAACTGACAATTTGGTTTTGAGTTTCTTCTGTATTAATTTACTTTTTTTTTTTTTTTTTTTTTTCAAAAAATTTTTTTTTTTTTTTAAATTTTTTTTTTTTTTTTTTTTTTTTTTTTTTTCACCTTACG
>VUQH01015591.1:0-15613 GCA_015106775.1 Etroplus canarensis | reverse complement strand
TTTCCTGTAGTGTCTTGCTCTAGTTGTTGCTATTTTCTCCTTTAATGATGTAAAAGGATATAATTAAGTATTCTGAGCACAATGGTAGATATCATTGTTCAGTCAAAGCTGTGATTTTATTCACTGAAGGATCAGAGTTGTAGATTAGCTGTAGATTCAGGAAGGTGATCAGCAGAAACTATTAACTTTTTATCCTTTAGGTGGCAGCATTTTACTAAATATGAAACTGATAAGGGCAGCCTCTCAGTTAGTGCACTGACAACAAAACAGCTTTATCATAATGTTTCAGTTTAGTTAAAAATCTTTGAGGAGGACAAAAAGGACATTCTGACTTTTGAAAGCATTCCTTTCGCTCTGTAATTAAATTCTTGTATCACAGTTAGTTATCTGGTACTAGAGGTGCCACAAATACATTGACCCTGCAGTCTATGAGATTCACTCCGAAACAGGATAATTTAAAAGAAATAAGACTGGTTATGCTTTTCAGCATTCAATTTGTAAAGCTGTTAAAAATGAATGTGTACTTACAAATAAGGAGCTTGTATTTTACTACTTTTTTAACTGTTTTCAGTTAGTTTTTGAATATATACACATATATACATACAAACATTAGCTGTACACACACACACACACACACACACACACACACATACAGATACAGCCAATGTTTGTTAAGCATTTTTCATATCAGGAAACACTGATGTGGAGTTCTGATCAAACCCAGACTATCTGTAGTTACAGTGAGTTCCTCATGAGAGAACATTTTCTTATCACATTTCTCATTGTGGTGTGACATGGAGGTTTTGCACATCTTGGGAAGTCATGCCTTGGAATAGTGTTTTTTTTTTTTTAACAATCTTTAATCTCTTAAGGATAGCATTACACATAGCAGATGTTAATGTTGTGTGTGAAGGGGTAAAAAATCTATCCATCCTGGCAGGAATCCTATAAACACAGATCATGTCACAGATTTACAACAAATGCAGACTGCTGTTTAGACAATTTAGAAATATACGGCACTTAAAAGAACAGCACACTTGATATATCTGGGCTCATTTACCTTTTTTAAATGAAAACTTTGAATGTTTTTAGCTTACCCAACTACTTTTTTTTAAAATCCACATCACTTGAAGAAAGTTCAGAGGAATACCATCACATCAAGTGTGACATGGTTTTAATAGAGTTATGAAGGATCTCTGGACCATTTGAGAGCTCCTGACAATCATAGACAGAGGCAGTTTATCAGGTTATATAAAGAAGAGTAGTTTGCCTTTGAAATTCATTTGGTTTTAATGCAGATGAATTTACTAAATAAGTTTCAGTGTGACTCATTAAACTGTAGACTTGTCTGCTTGTAACCTTTTCTCAAAGGGTTCCTGTTTGTCAACTGTAAATAGTTCAAGTATTTTTGCTACTTAGGTTTTTTGATAAATATTTACGCATTTAAAAAATATACTATCAGCAAAATCTAAGAAACATTATTTTAAGTAAAAGATGTATTTTCTTTATTAAAGAGGCTACTCATTAAAGAGGCCCAGACCTCTAGGTTGCAAATCTAGAAGTGTGAGATTCTTGCTGTATGAAGTGAAACCTTTAGTTGTGCACAAAAACTGCTGGGTTGAAATGTTCGATCAGTGGGACTGGTGACTTCTATAAAAGAACTTAAATGTATTTTTGGATATATGATACTTTGCAGTGACAACATTTATTTGACTTAAGTGAGCCATTGCTCTACAATCCATTCAGTACTGATACATTTCATGCTATTAACAGCCGGGTTCAGTCCTTCAGGTTTGAAAATCTTGGTGTTTTTATTTTAAGTATTGCATCGTCAACTTACACAGCTAGAATCATCATCAGAGTGCATGTTTTACAAAGCATCGCCACAGGTTCAGAACAACAGGAGGGCTTCCTACTGCACTTGGGACTGCTTGTTTGGTTGGGCTAATTTGACTTCCTGGACCCGTTTGCTCAAATCAACCCCCTGAGAGACTGACACCAGAGTGGAGCGTGGTTTTACAAAGGATACTGCAACTTCCACTTCACCTGGCTGGTGCACTTCTGGCCAAGCGCTACCTTAACAACCACTGACACCTTACAAACAGAGGTAAAAATACAGCTTTGTGATGTAGATATGCTAAAGAGCTTGCAGCGTGGCCAGAAATGTTTTGTCAGACTTCCCACTCAACTGATCCAGGACTATTCTGTGCTGAACTGAAAACCTTTTGTTTTTACATCTTACACTGGACAGGTTTGTCTTTTCATGACAAACACCCTTCAGAAGTGTGATATTTACTGAGTAGCAGGTGGCAAACAGCCCACTGTCATCTGTGCAGACTAGTCATGGACCAGGTGCTTTCTAAAGCTCAGCTTTAGTAATAACATGGAGATCATACACACGCACACACACGCGCGCGCACACACACACAGTAGACTCATGAGAAAAGATAGACCTGGCCTCAGTAAAATAATTTCTTTTAGTTTTTGTGTTAACCCATCCTGGAATCATCCTGGATCAGAGTACTTTACCACATGAGACAATATAATGAGTGCCACAGGGAGTTTTCACACACATTTTGTGATAAACGGACTAAACACTCACAGTTGTCCCAGCATAGTAAAACCCAACATTTTGTACTGTGTGAGCAAGTTACAACACCACAGAGGACTGATCCAGGTCTGAACCAGGAGTGAAATTCATTTGTCGTAAAACACTGAGACCTTACTCCTGTCCATAAAACCAACATATAAAGAAGAAAACAGAAACAAAGATAAGATGAAGGTAATAACTTAAAACAGGGCAGAATAAACTTTATCTGCCCCGCACAGAGCAAAAGGGATAAAAAGAGAGGACACTGAGGTGTTCTGAGGTGGTTTTGGCATTTTTTAAAATATCTGAGCACCAAAAGTGGTGACTTTCTGATTCAGTGCCAAGTCCAACAACCTCAACAGAGCTCTGTGAAGAGCATGCATGTCAAACTCTACACCGTAATGATGTCCTTCAGAGAAACCAAAGGTTTTGTTCTTTTATATTTAATTTTTTCTTTAAATCCTCAATCGGAGGCCTTGCAAGTGTAAGACACATTTTGTCAACTAAAACACAAGTCTAATAGAGACTACAATCCTCCTAATAGAGGAAAGTGGAGTTTTAGACCCCTTTTATTGTGTAGTAGCTGGCTCAGTATTTGCCAGTAAAGTCTTGGCTATGGGTAAGCCTTGTGCAGAGTTAGTTCCCTGCACCACAGACCCAAAAACAAAATGGAGAACATTTTCCTGTTGCTTTAGGTCTGTGATGATCCTCACAGGCTTAGTGTGGTTAGGGAGTCAGCTCTGAACAAGGCTAGTGACTCTAAACAGGCGAGGCTCAGCACTAGGAGCAGCTTAGGGGCCAATTACAATTCAAGTGTCCATTGAATAAAACATCAAAAAATGAAAACAAAAATGGCTACATTTTTTAACTCATCTCCCACCCACCCCACAAACAAAACCCTTAATAATAATCCATAAAATATACAATTCTTAAAATGAGGAATGAGGAATAAGCATCAAAGAGAGGAGTAAAATAAGACAGAACCAAAATAAATTAAATTTTCCCCATTGCTTGTGTTCTTTAAGGGATTGCAGAATAAATATTCATATTCTGTTACTCTATTTTCACACACAAAATGATGGTTGGCAGCTCAACATAACAGTGGCAAAGAAAACAAAATGAACTGCAGTTGAAATGCAATTCTCAATGCCAGTGGAGTTGGGATGGAGTACATTGACATCATACGACCCGTTTTCCTTTTGCAACGGTGCGAACTTTCCCTCCACAGATCACCTGACCACCAGTGGAATGCCATTTACACTTGAGCAATACAAACAAGAGAATCAAAATGTCTAATAAATAAAAACAGTGCCAAACAAAGTCTGCATTTTCCAACAAAAGTCCGTTTGGATCGCTGTTCGCAAATTGATGGAAAGTTGCTCTATTGTTTCTATCAAGCGTAGCTTTCCTTTTCTACTCCGGGGTGGGGGGTGGGGCAGAATGGGTAACTTTTGAAGGTTTTTAATCGGCAAATTAATGGTGCATTCATCGGCAGATAAAAATCTTTTCAAAAATTCAATTTAAAATGCACAATAAACACAGGTCAAACAGCAACAGAGGCAATATTTCTATCCATAATCTCTACTTTTTTAAACTCATTTTTAAAGTTTTACTGATTAAGCTATTTGTATGTACAAAAAAAAGGAAATTTGCTTTTTTGGACGGTCACACACGAGTCTTAAAGGAGAAGAGGATAAAAAAACGAGAAGGAGTTCAAACTGACAAAACAAAAACAACTACAAGAGTTATTGCTTGTTACTGCTGGAAAAAAGATGGACATCTATTCCAAAGTTTGTTGTTATTTGGATTTTTTCCTTGTTGCTGTTGTTTTGTGTGTGTGTGTGTTTCTTCCCTCTTGGTTTGTGCCATTTCTATGGACAGCTCTAAAGTAGGTAAGTGCAGGTTAGCTTGTCGCAGCTGCATTTCAAAGGGAAAAAAACAAACAAAACACACATGCACGCACACACAAAGTTACAATTTCCACTCTTTGAAAATGCACTGAGCACCCACATTCGATGGGAATGTTTTCTTTTTTCCTCTCCATTTTTGTGGTTATTTTCCTCTATGTATGGTTGGAAACAATTGCGGCAGACACGCTTTGTTCGCTTTAAAAGCTTAGTGGTGCATCTGATCTGCTTCTCCATTTGTTGGTTGGTTTGTCTCACAATAGCACCAATTCAAATGTCCGAGCTTCTGTGGTGTTGAGCACAGGTAATGAAAAAAAAACTTCAGTAAGATAAGGAAGAAATTCAGGACTGGAGGGACGAGCTGTGTAGATATGGCAAAGTTCAACCACAGTGTTCATTAAAGTCCAGATTTAGCCAGGCCCAACACCAGAATAATAAGATGAGATACAGAGGATCAACTCAGCAAACACCCACATTAGACAGAACCAAAAAGATCATCTGAAATATTTTAGGATCATATGACTTAAAGAGTGTTTTGCATCAAATTCTGGGTTGTGTATCTTTTTTGAGATTTATGGCTCAAGGAAATAAAATCAAATCATTTAAGCCATGGGTTCAAACATCTGTTCTTCCTTTAAAATAAGATTAGAACCAATTGGCAGTCTGTGTCTGGGTCCCTGGTGTCAGTGTTGGTCGGAGTGGTTCAAAGTTTAGAGGCAATGAAGAGCTCTCACTGGAGCATCTCCAAAAACGGGTTCAGCAGCATGGAGGGGAGGGTTGGGGCAGAAACTAAAAGGCTAGGAGCAAAGGGGGAACACCATTAGCTGGGGGCGTGCCAGTCTTTGGAGCTGACTGGGTGTGTGTTTCATAGGCATTGCTGGATGGATAAACAGATGGGAGGGCAGGCGAGTTTGGCAGGGAGGTGGTAGTTGTGGTGATGTGCGGTTCTAGGAGGAGAAGGCAAGTTTGACACTGCAGGAGGAGTAGCCCTCATCACTGGCCATGCTCTGCAGGCTGCTGTGGTCGTCCAGGTCGCTGGTGCTGGCTGTGCTCACACTGTCCAGCTCTCCATGGGAGAACTCCGTGCTTTCCACGTCCACCTCAATCTCCTCTGCAGGATGGAGAGATGATGACAGGGGAGAAGAGAAGATCAATTAGACTTTTCTCTTACAGATTTTTTTAATTGCAATTATTAAGAAAACAATTCTGTGCAGTATAATGCATTTCTGAATACCATATTTTCCAGACTATAAGGCGCACTTAAAATCCTTTAATTTTATCAAAAATCGACAGTTCGCCTTATAATCCGGTGCGCCTTATGTATTAATTCTGGTTGTGCTTACTGACCTCGAACCGATTTTTTGTGGTACACGGTGCTCAAAAATCTGTCAAAATGTTTTAGAATGACTTTGGTAAGCTACGAAGCCGCGCCGCTTGATGGATTGTTGTAGCATTACCGTAGTCAGGGGCCTCGCAGAGTAATACTTACTGCTCTTCAACATAATATTAAGGTGTGTTTATGAGGACCCCAGAATGGCACAAGAGACATGCTTACGAAGCGGATTTCAAACTCAAGGCTATCAGGCATGCAGTAGAACATGGGAATAGAGCAAACTGCCAACTGATTGTGGAAGCCTGGGCTAAGGTATCAGTCTCACGTATCGTCCGAGCTTTCACGAAGAGCGGAATCATCACCAAACAGCTAAGTAACAGCGATGAGACTGACTCCGATAATCACGAGAGAGATGTGCCTTACGTATGAAAGTAGACCCATTCATTGATATTGCGCTTTATAATCCGGTGCGCCTTATAGTCCAGAAAGTACGGTACATAAAAAGACAACCAGGCAGACAAAAAACTGAGTCAACAAGACAATCTCAACTTGTGAAGAATCCAAAAAAAATCCAAATTTTCAGTTGTTGGTTTTTATCAAAACTATCCCACATATAAATGGTATAATCATAGTTATGTTACCACTTTATTGTTCCGTTTATGTACTTTACACATAAAAAATATGTGTTTCTGTCTCTCTTTAGTATCGCCTTTTCTAAAAATGGGGAGCCAACCATCCTCATCAAGTCCAGACGTGGTTTTAAGATCAGAAAGGCCAAGCAAATGAGCCACAATGACATCACTCGTGTAAACAGACTTTATGACTGCAGTGAGTAAAGAAATACGAACAATATTATCTCAGACCTTTTCTCTGTGTGACAGTCTCTTAATATGAAGCTTGGGCATGAGCTGAATAAGGACTAGCTGTATTCACTGATCTGCTTGCATTCCTGGGTGTCTGGGCTGTCAGTCTATTTCTTTCATCTCTGCCACTTTCCAGTGCTGTTAAACTCAATTCTATTGTCACCACTCCGACCCAGTCATTTCCTTGTCCGCCGTCTGAGAGCCACTCAGCCTCTGTTTAGTATGCATTAAATCGTAGCACTCTTCTGTCATTCTGACTCAAGGACTTGTTTGTGTGACCCACATCATCCTGGGCACCCAGATCATCTTCCGGATCTTGTTCATGTTTTTATTACTAATAGGTTTGATTATTGTTATTCGTTGCTCACTTGCTGTTCTAAAAGCTCCCTAAAAAGCCTTCAGCTGCAGCAAGAGTACTGACAGGGACTAGAAAGAGAGATAACATTTCCCCTATATTGGTTTCTCTTCATTGGCTCTCTGTTAACCTCCTAAGACCCAAACTCTTGTATGGCATGCATTTTGGATATGCGTATGTGGACGCCAGGTCCTAGGAGGTTAAATCCAAAATTGTGTTTAAAATCCTTCTACTAATTTAAATTTCTTAAAGAAATCGGGCCTCATCCTATATTAAAGACCTCAATGTACTGTATTTTCCTAATAGAGCACTTCACTCTCAGAGTGCAGACCTACTTGTGGTTCCTAAAGTTTTTAAAAGTAGAATGGGAGGCAGAGCCTTCGGCTATCAGGCCCCTCTCCTGTGGAACCAGCTCCCAGATTGTATTCGGAAAGCAGACACCCTCTCTACTTTTAAGATTAGACTTAAAACTTTCCTTTTTGATAAATCTCATAGTTAGGGCTTAGTTATGCTTTAATAGGTTTAGGCTGCTGGCAGGGCTTCTTATGATGTGCTGGGCATTTCTTCTCCACCCACCTCTTTTCACTCACCACGCATTTATTTGCAGCTGCTGCATGTCATTAAATATCTTCTCTCTACCATAGTGTGTGTCTCTCTTTGCTCTATTTTCTCTCTTCTCTTTCCCCTCACCCCCAAAGGTTGAAGCAGATGGCTGCCCCTCCATGAGCCTGGTTCTGTTGGAGGTCTCTTCCTGTTAAAAGGGAGTTTTTCCTTCCCACAGTATTCTGATTGTTGGAGTTTTCTCTCTAACACTGTAAGGTCTTTACCTTATAGTGTAAAGTGCCTTGAGGTGACTTTTATTGTAAATTGGAGTTATATGAATTGAATTTAATTGAACTGAATTCAGTCAAACTGAATTGAATCTGGCTTCAGAGGGTTTTATCTTAATTCTTCCCACCATTTCACATTATTTGTAACATAATAAGCATGTGCTAATTCACAATTTATTATAAAATGTTTGTAACTCTCTAAATCATATTTATATTCTGCAAAGGATTCCTTTTTATTTGAAATATATTACATATAAAAGACAGCAAATACTTTGCACTACTCATGGAGATTTATATTTCTTTTTTTTCCCAAAACAGATCTCTAACCATGGCAGTCAGGAGTTGGACTACGCATACTTCAAATCTCAACTCGGCAGGACCACATCAATGAAACAGATCTGCTGTACCACCAAAATATTACTTCAAAACATGTCTCTTTATGTGTGATATATGTTGCCCTGTATTCACAAAGCCTTTCTAGTACTAACTGATCTCAATTATGTTTTTGCAGAATTTCCTTTAAAAGTTTAGACTAAACTGTGATTGAGAAAAACATTATTCAAAAAGCCTCTTGGCCTTTAAATGACCTCTGAAGGTGAAGTGTTGGGAGGACCTTTATAAATGTATAAAACTCTGCTTGTCCTTTATTTTGTAATGACTCTCTTTGGGAAAACTTAATTAAAATCTTTATCTCTGGTCATTTTAAAAAATTTCATTAGTAAATTGGACATATATCATGTAGAATAATTTATTTCATATCTCTTTGACATTAAGTGTGAAGAAGTTTCAGTCATAACTGTAGCATGTATGAAATTAGCCAAATCTCCATTTACTCAGCTGCTTAAAGGAAAGTTAAAAACAGAAAGGTACAAACAGATATTGCCCCAGTATTTACACATTTTTTTATACAACTCCAATTCCAAAAAAGTTGAGACATTTAACAAAATATGAATAAAAAATACAATGTAATGGGTTTGCAAATCTCATAAACCAGTATGTCATTCACAAAAGAACATAGAAAGCATATCACAGCATACCTCTGTGCTATTATGAAAATTTATTAGATGAAGGTGATTTCTGCAGCTTCTTATTTCAACTTCTTGAAATACAGTTATGCACCGGGGCGGTCATCTAAGACATTCTGCAGTTACAAATCACAAGGTAGAACTTGTTTCCATAAAGATGTTAAACACACTACAGAGTAGATTGATTTTTCACATATTTATTGACTTTTAAACTCCAAAATCTACTGCTGATCTCACTAAATGGAGCAAAGGCTGAAGTCATCCCTGCCTGGAGAATAGCACATGCGAACGAATGAGAGGCAACACACTGGAGCCTCTCCCAGCTATCATAAGGAGGGGCGCGGTACATCCTGGACAGGTTGTCAAACTGGCTGAATGACATTAAGTGAAAAGTGGAAATAATTTATAATTGTGCCATGTTAAAATAGCATTTGCAATGATTCGTAATGTCACATTTGAACATGACATTAAGAATACTGCACATATTTATTCAATATTTTTGAAAAATTGCAATATTCTTGTAATCACTGTGGTTATATGTTTAACTTAAGTTCATATATATTCTATAAACATTACATTGAGATGATATAAATAATACTATTCTTTGAGGCTTCAGGGTATATTGGAGAACTGTAATTTCTATTTTTTTTTTCCTTCCCCCTGCTTCCATCAGGATTTGTTTTTTATAGTGACGTCATCCTCTGTATGACCTCAGCTTGGTAATGAAATATTTTGGTTTCAGACATTATCTGTGCCTCCTGTGTCCCACATTTAGGTTTCGTTGCTACTTCTTTTTGAATTTCTTAGAAAGTTGAATTGGAAAATTTGTGTCTCAACTTATTTAACCTTTTACAAAAATGTTGTTCAATATATCTCAGACAGACAGTTTAGATTTTGCACTAACTTCAATTTTTTATGACAGTAACTATCATGACGGTGTGATTTTTTTAATGGCCTAACACTGACTTAAGAGTCGAAACAGGATAATGAGAAATGAGGAATAAAAGCATGACTGGACAACAGCTGTTTGAAAAATGTGAGCTCACTGCCACAAAACAGATTTCTGGCTGCTGGTTTTGAGATTTGTAGAAAGGAAGTCAAGACTGTTTAACAGAAAGGATATGAACAAAGTATATTTCAGTGAACTGACAGATTACAGTACACTGATGGCCAACAGTCATGTAGAGTTAAAGAAGCACCGCCATCCAGATGTTTTTTTTTGTAACATTTCACTCTATGATTTTGCTGCAATACTCTACAAATATTTTAAACTACATTCCTAATTTATTGTTGGGATGAAGGTGGATGTGCAGTAGAGGAGGGTTCTTGATGTACTTTAAAAGACAGATGCCTTCAAAAGCTCGACAAAAGCTACTTTCCACTGATGTTATGTTTGAAACCCACGCAACTATCCAAGTGGCAATTCAAAAATTGATTCTGTTCATCTGGACACAAAGTTTTCCGTAGGAGAAACGTTTCGTCACTCATCCAAGTGACTTCTTCAGTCTCAACTGACTGCAGGACTAGCCACTGAGCACTGCGAGGGTCATGTTTTTTGACTTCTCCAATTCTTTCAACATCATCATGCTGACTCTACTGTGTGAGAAGCCAGCAGCGATGCAGGTGGATGCCTCCCTGGTGGCCTGAATTGCTGACTACCTGACTGACATACAACAATATGTCATTCAGAAAGTGAGGTCAGCAACACCAGAGCCCCACACTAACAGGCTCAAACTGATCTGCAAGGCCAGTAATGTTGCAGGTGTTGAGCTTGACTCTGACGGTGGTGTCAAAGAGGAAGAAGCTGTCCAAGTTAAGGACAATATTGGGCATACCTTCACACACTCTTCATGACATACTGGACAGGCATAGGAGCATGTTCAGCAGCAGACCAGGATGCACTACAGAACGCCACGGGACATCATTGCTACCTGTGGCCATCAAACTCTACAACTCCTTCCTTTAACACCTGGATGATTTCTCGTATGGTCATATCTTAGTGTACTTTTTACATGAAGGTTTATTTATTTATTTATTAAATTTTATATTCTCCACACACACACACACACACCCACACCCAGCTCTTTCTATTGCTAGTGTTTTACTTTAGCTTTGGAGTTATTTATGTTACATAATATTTTTACAAACATGTTTAGATCATTTTTTGTCTTTCAGATTTATTTGTATTGATGTATAACCAAGCGTCTGTAACAAAAGTAATTTCTGCCCTGGGAATTAAACAGGTTTATGAAGCCTCACGATCGTAATTTTTTGTTTGTTTATTCTGCAGGCACAATTTATGTGTGGTTCTGTCAATTGGTAAACTATATCATAAACAGTAACCTGCCATATGCAGTCATGTAAAAAAGAGCTTTGAGAGGACTTGATGCAGTATCGTGAAAAACTTAGTACACTCTTACTGCTTCTATAGGAATTAAAAGGGTAAGTAGCAGACAAAAGAAAAGACTCAAGGCGTTGCAATGGCCCTGTCAAAGTCCAGACCTCAAAACCACTGAAATGCTGTGACAGGACCTTAAGAGAACTGTGCATAAACCAAGGTTCAAATCTCAGTGAACTGAAACAACGTGTTAGTAAAAATTCTTCCACAGTGATGGGAAATACTGATAAAGTCACACAGAAAATTCTTACTTCACATTATTGCTGCTAAAAGTGGTTCTACAAGCTACTGTACAGTACATGGGGTATAGCTCGTTTTTCACAAGATTGCATAGAGTCCTCTGAAAACTTTCTATAGCACATCACTGTATATGGTTAAAGTCTTCTGATAGACAAAGCATTGATCATGAAGAAATGCGTGATTTACATTAACCTTGTATTTATGCTGTTACAAATGTTAAAAGGATTGTGTAAAGATTTTGATTTCAATTGTAAAAGTGAAAGCAGTTGGCTTTAATCAGTGGCCTGCCTGTTTTATTGGCGGACTGGACCAGGTCTGCAAATTGTATTTATATGTTGCTTTGACCTACTTAACATGCTTACATTACTTATAAATTTTGTGTTCAGTTGTCTGTTCTGAAGTAAAATAAAAATGTTTTATTAAGAACACAAAACCAGCCCTGTAAAGAAACTGTTTTAGAATGATTCAGGATTGAAATGCAATTGCTATGCTGTTCTAATTGAAGTCACTGTACAGTAAAAAGTACGAACGTCCCCATACTGTAGTGATTTACAAATTCACGGCACAAGTGAAAGATCCCTTGTTTAACTCCAGAAGGGGACACCTACCCCTCTGAACATGGAGGGTTGTGTCAGGAAGGCCATCTGGTGTAAAACCTCTGCCAAATTACCAAGGCCAACTATTCTGGCTAAATCCAGTCCTCATTTTGAGTTTGGACACGCTACTCAAATGAATGACACTGACATCACCCGTGTGAACAGGCTCTTCCACTGCTGTGAGTAAAAAATAAAATCATCATCATCTTAAATCTTTTTACTCTGACATTCTAGCACATGTAAGAAACATAGCAAATAATTGAAACTACTCACTGATATTCATGTGTTTTGTTTTGTTTTCCAAAACCAGAGCTCTAACAACAGCAAGAAAGGGCCAAGTCAGATGTATCGCTAAACATAGCTCTACTGGGATACAGGACCCCATCACTCAAATCTGATTGTGTTGAAAGTATCTTGAAAGTATCTGATGAAAATGGTGGAATATATATATATATATATATATATACATATACATATATATATATATATATATATATATATATATATATATATATATATATATTTATGAATCATACAAAGACATCATTTTTAAAAGATATTATTACATATTCCTCATGCAACCATCCATTATGGAACTCAAAATGGATTGTTGCTGCATAATTACCAATGTAGATTTTGCATTATGTATGAAATTCTTCATCTGGATTGGTGAAGAAATATTTTCTTAGTTCTTTTATTTTGTTTTGTTTTCATGGTTTTTATTTTGAACAAGTGTGGTTTCTTTATTGAGCAAGTTCTGATCAATGACCTTGTCATTTTATCTGCAATGACTTTAAAAGCATAATTAAACATTTCCACCAAAAGGGGGCAGTAAGATTCCAATATTTTACAAGCACAACCTCGTAGTCATAAATGCTTGCTGCATATATAATTCTTAACTAATGACTTTATCTACTTTTTTTTATCAGAGAACACAAAGTGTTTCAACTTCTGATACGCCATATGTTATAAAACGCCTCGCCTGCAAAAAGCTAATGATTGGCAGGGAGCAGGTGTTGATAGTCCGGATCTTGTTCTTCCCATTCAGCTGACTCCTCAGGACTTGCCTTACTCTCTGCAGGTATTTGGTGGTTGCAGCTTCTTTAGTGACCTCTTCATGGTTGCCATTTGCCTGTGGGATTCCAAGGTAGTTGTAGCTGTCTTCAATTTCTGCTATGCTGCCTTCTAGTAGTGTAATCCCCTCAGTTCTGTCTACCTTCCCTCTTTTCATTACCATCCAACAACACTCCTCTTTCTTCTGATGTCACTGCTGTAGATCCTGGTGGTGTGGATCAGTGAATGGATGTCTTGTTCACTTCTGGCATACAGCTTGATGTCATCTATGTATAAGAGGTTGCTGATGTTTACTCCATTCCATACTCAGTATCCATAGCCAGTTTTGTTGATGATCTGGCTGAGGGGGTTCAGGCCTATGCAGAACAGTAGCAGGGACAGTTCATCTCTTTGGTAAATCCCACACTTGATGGTAACTCGTGCAGTCTGCTAGAAGTTGGTCTCTAGTGTGGTATTCCACATGCCCATTGAATTCCTGATGAGGCTCTTAGGGTCCTGTTGATCTTTTATGTTTGTAGGCATTCCAGGATCCATGTGCTATGACATGTGCTGCTGACCTCTTGATCACCCTTGTGAAAGAGATCCTGATCTCTGGTTTGGACATGTTCAGAGGAGGGATAGTGGATATATTGGACAAAGGATGTTGAAGATGGAGCTGCCAGGCAGGAGGAGAAGAGGAAGACCACAGAGAAGATTCATGGATGTAGTGAAGGAGGACATACAGAGGGTTGGTGTGAGGGAAGAGGACGCAAGGGATAGGGTGAGATGGAGGCAGATGATCTGCCGTGGCGACCCCTAATGGGAGCAGCCGAAAGAAGAAGAATACGAAAATAAAATAATAATAATAATGGGCAGCACAGTGGCGCAGTGGCTAGCACTGTTGCCTTACAGTAAGAGGGTCCTGGTTCAAATCCAGCAGCCTAGGCCCTTCTGTGTGGAGTTACTGTAGCATGTTCTCCCCATGCTTGCATGGGTTCTCTCTGGGTGCTCTGACTTCCTCTCACAGTCCAAAGACATGCAAAGGGGGCTAGTTAAATTAACAATTTGAAATTGACCATGAAGAGAAAAAAAAAAAACTCTACTGTCCTTGTAGAGGAGACCGGAAGTCAAAAGAACAATACGCCTCGCCAGCGTGTCGATGGTAGGCCATATCCCACTTCAATATGACAAACAAAGCTGGAGGTCTGAAATGGAGAGCTACATCCTGCAGTGGATGGAGACAGCCTAACTAACTTAAATAAAATAATAAATGTGTGAAGCATTAAGTCATAGCCTTTTTTATAGTCAATCCAGGCCATGCACAGGTCAGTCTGGTCTTATAGTCAAGGGTGACTGCTCTATCTACCAATTACTGGTGTTTTGCTCCTCTGGTATTTCTGCCAATTCCTTTCTGGGCCCCACTCATGTATTGAGCCATGTGCCTGTTCATCTTAGCCGCTATGATGCCTGACGGGAGCTTCCATGTTGTACAGAGGCAGGTTATTGGCCTGTAATTTGATGGGACTGGACCTTTCTGGGGATCCTACAGGATCAGGACTGTCCAGACTTGGGTTAGCCATTCCGGGTGCATCCCATCTATTAACAGCTGGTTCATTTGTGCTGCTCGGCACAATGTCCAAAAGAACTGCAAAAGACCTTCAGGAAGACTGGAGAACTATTGCTCAAGACTTTCTTCTTCTTTTGGCTGCTCCCTTTAGGTGAGCAGCTCCCTTTAGGTGAGCAGCTCCCTTTAGGTGAGCAGCCAAAGGGGAGCAGCAATTTTTTTCCTTCACACCAACCCTTTGCATGTCCTTCTTTACCACATCCATGACACCTCTCTGTGCTTAAGACCACTTAAAAAGAATTACAAGAAAACCTGGCTCCATGCGTCCATTCTCTGGCATTCATCCACTTCAGGGTCACAGGATGCTGGAGCCTATTTCAACTGTCATGGAGCAAGAGGTTGGGTACACCCTGGACAGTCTATCACAGGGTTACTACAGAGAGACACAAAACCATTTTTTGCTCTCATTCATATTTAACTGCCAACTAACAGAACCCTCTGTGTGTCTTTGGACTGCAGGAGGAAGCTGGAGCACCCAGAGAGAACCCACACAGGCACAGGAAGAACATGCAAACTCCACACAGAGGGGCCCCAACTGGGCTGGTGGATTTGAACCCAGGACCTTCTTGCTGTGAGGTTCCAGTACTAACCACTATGGTACCATGCTGCTATAATATGAATTTAAAATATCAATTTTAAACTTCTTCTTCTTCTTCTTTCGGCTGCTCCCATTAGGGTTCACCACAGTGGATCATTTATGAATCCGCATATTTGACTTGGCAAATTTTTACGCCAGATGCCCTTCCTGATGCAACCCTCACCATTTACCCAGGCTTGGGACTGGCACTAGGAGTACACT
>VUQH01015581.1:45449-59197 GCA_015106775.1 Etroplus canarensis | reverse complement strand
AGCGTACCGGCCAACAGCACCCGAGGTGGTGGTCGTCAACCTGGGCCTCAGCTGATCCATTTTGGAAATTTTATTATTGATTTGGCAAAGATTCTACGAAGGATGCCCTTCCTGACGCGACCCTCCCTATTTATCCAGGCTTGGGACCGGCACTAGGAGTACACTGGCATGTGGCGCCCCACGGCTGGGTTCCGAATGAACAGCCGGAGCTTTATTAAAATGATCAAAATGAATTACCTTTTGCTTCCTTTCCTATGTTCTCATGAATTCTCCCTCACATCTTTCCTCCAGCTTTAGGAAAAGGAGGTAGGAGGTCGTTCGCAGCCCCGCTCTGACTGGCTGTGAGGCTGAATGAGCTGACAAAGTACAAGAGTGTATCAAAAACTTCAAACAGTTGCTTTCATATCATGTTTTAATCCCCTCGCTCTTCAGAGTCCCTCTCCCTCAGAGTTTGTACAGTTTAACAGCTGGACGCCAGATGTTTCCTCCTTTGCTTAAAAAGTGTGTTCTCAGTAATTTTGACCCGAGGCTTCCAGCTTTCACATCACACCTCTGGCCTCTGATTGGTTACCGGGTACAGACTGGCTGGCTTATAGGACTCTTTCGCAGCAGACACCCTGAACCGTCACGGCAAGCAATGGAGACGAATTAATGGCATCGCTGGTTGTTATTATAGTTACTGAGCATGTGCAGCAGCAGCTCTCAGCTGCACACCTGTGCTGTGTGTTGCAATGTAAATGTCTTGTTGCTGTGTCCCCGGAGTCCAGGAAACAAACCTGCACCTTTTGTGAGAAATTTTCTGACTTTTTTAATATTTTCACATTCGTCTTACAAGTCAAAGGTCCCTGGTTCGATTCCAGGTGGGGACACAAGCCCTTTCCACCATGGAGGGCATCTGGTGTATAACCTCCCCTTGGGGAGAATACAAGGGAGCAGCTGAAGGCACATTTCCATGGGTGGAAACGGCATGCAACTCAGTGTTTGGACGCATGGGGGCAGTCACACTCCAGGCTCAGCTGGTGAAGGAGCCTGACAGCCTGCAGAGGGTAACTGAGCCTTAGTTCATGGAGGAGAGTGAGATTTGCTTTCTGTTTAACCCTCTAGAAAACAAAGGTCCCCAAAGGTGAACTTGGTCAGTGTTGGTTTTATGTAATGAGATGAAGTTCTCAGTCTGTTCCTCTCATGTCAGTCATTTTCATTCCTGCAAACTGAGATTATCAAGCAGGCAGACAGACTGACACCATAACTGAAACCTGTCATAAATATAATTCATGCTCGGCTGCTCCCTTGTATTAATTTGCATCAGAATTGAACCAGGGACCACACACTTGAAAGGCAGCTGTGTAAATCACTGCAGTGCAGGGACCACATAACTGAGCTGTATCACAGTTAGCTGAGAGCACACAGTGCAGCTTTTACAACAGAAGTTCTGCAGCCCCTTCGGCAAATCAAGGATACACACAGGTTCAGTTTGCATTTGCAATTTTATGGCTGGATATCAATAGTTGGTAGGTCTGTATCAGTGCAATATTGCCACAATACGATACTGTATTGATTTTTCCCCCCCACACTACTAAAACACCTGTTCCAGTTTGAATAACTAGGAAAGCACTTCAGTGATACTTTGAACAGCAGCCTGCACTTCATATTCAGCTACAGCTTGGACACTGACGTGAATATCTAATTAACATATAAAGATATGGATTTCAGATCAAACAGTAAAACTGTGACAGCAGGGCAGACTTTCAACTTGAATTCAAGGGTTTTCACAAAAGTACTGCATGATCTGTTTAAGAATTAAAACCTTTTTTTTATACATAGTCCACTGCTCAAAGGTTATGGGACAAACTAACATCGTTTTAAATGCATGCACACCCCGCTACATGGTCCCAGCATGGAGTCGTGTTTTGTTGGATGCATCCAGAGTGTGAGGTATAATGAGGTGGACATGATGTGTGCAGGGACTTCAGCCGCCCCGATGGAAGGAGGAAGGCCGCTGTAAAGTTTAGGCGGTCGCCTCTGGATTTAAATCAGAGTGTGGGACGATTCAAAGGCCCCGAACAGCTGATCAGAGAGAGGTCTCAAAAGGTCTGTTATATCAGCAGGGGGCATGTTGGGCTTTGCAGGTTATTAGTAACATTTTAAAAGTTTATCCAAATTGTACCCGAGGGTGATGAAGAGAAGCAAGAAGACAGAGCCAGCAACATTTTTGGACCAGCGGAAGACGTGCAAAAGCATATATTGCTTTTAGTTTGGGTTCTTAACTGAAAAACACAGGAGGGATTCCAACATCAGATACTGTTCTGGAACAACACTGAGAGCCTTAGAGGTGGGCTTGTTGTTGCCAGCGAGGTCTGTGTGGTGTCTGATCTCCTCAGAAGGACGACCGGAGCCAAAGACAAGGAGCTGAATTCTGCCCCGGTTAAGAAAGGAGGAAAATTCGATGCGTCCAGCTGCATGCCATTCCACCTGCACTCATCAGATGTGTTCAAACTTCCATGTTTTAGCATTTCAAGCAGGAAAAATATTTTTTTCACAAGAAGCAGAGGCTGCTGCAACCTTAGAATGACCAAGCCATACACTCACCAGTCGCTTCATTAGATATACAGGGTGTTTCAAAAAGATGCTTTGAAATCATTATATCTCTGCAACCACAAACTGCCCATGAATGAGACGTTTACCACATCAAAGGGCGGGGCATAGAGGTTTAAAAGACAACAAGTAGATGCTGCTTAACTTTTTGTAACTTTGCGTAATTGTCCCATGTTGCTATCAAGAAATACAACGCATTGACATTGGGTCCACCCTGCATTTTGCTCATACTAGGTTGGACCCTTTGTGCCTTCAGATCTGCATTACGTCTTTGTAGCAAAGATTCAACGAGGTGCTAGAGACATTCCTCAGAGACTTGCATGGCAGCAGCACACAGATGCGTGATGTTGGACTGAGATCTGCTGACTGTGGAGGCCGTGTGAGTACAGTGACCTCACTGTCGTTTCCAAGAAACCAGTTTGAGATGATCTGAGCTTTGCGACATGGTGTGTTATCCTGCTGCAAGGAGCCATCAGAAGGTGGTACACTGCGGTCGTAAAGAGATGGACGTGGGCAAGAGCAATACTCAGGTAAACCGTGGTGCTCAAGTGATGCTCAGGGGGTCAAAGTGCGCCAAGTAAATATCCCCACACCGTCACATCACCAGCGGCAGCTTGAACTGCTGAAAAAAGGCAGGACGGAGCCATGGTTTCATCTTATCTATGCCAAATTCTGACCCGACCATCCAAATGTTGCAGCACAAAGTAAGAATCATCAGACCAGGCAAGATTTTCCAAGGATGCCTTAACTGTAGCCTAAGCTTCCCGTTCTCAGCTGACTAGAGCGGCACCTGGTGTGGTCTTCTGCTGCTGTGGCCCGTCTGCTTCAAAGGTTCCACATGTCGTGTGTTCAGAGATGCTCTTCTGCACACCACGGCTTTCCGTCACCTCTGGATATTTTCTCTTTTTCAGAGCATCCTTTACAAACCCTGATCACCAGTTTCTGAAACACTCAGACCAGCCCGTCTTGCACCAGCAGCCATGCCACATTCAAAGTCACCTCCCCGTTCTGGTGCTCACTTTGGACTTCAGGAGGCCGTCTTGACTATGTCTACATGCCTAAACTGAAACGCTGCCATTTGAACAGGAGTACCTAATAAAGTGGCTGGTGTGTATATACCACCTACATGGTGCCCTTTATCTCCGGCAGAGGTTCTGAAAAGCTCTAATGTTAGGGTTACAGTAACATTAGAATTAGTTTTTACGCAAAATGGAGTTAAAAAAGCCCAACTTTTACCAACAAAGCGACATTCACTCAGACAGTCCTCGTCTGTTACGTCTCATAAAACTAATTTTCTAAAAACGTACGTTCTGAGAGACAGATGTATTACAGCACGCTCGTATCATTTCAACTGCAAAGGCTCAGTGAGCTGGTGACTTTGTGATACTTTGATCAGCGTTATAATAAAGTTATCACAGTCAGGCTGCTTTTACATCCTTCTGCGTCAAACTACATCTGCTTGTAAATGTGGAACGTATCAAACATTTTGAGCAGAAAAACTCAAAATCAAAGTTTCTGTAGCTGTAAATCTGTTGGTCATGGTTCACGACAAAACATCCCAATGCAGCAATCAGAAGGGGAGAATTATGGTCCAGTCCAGAAAACCTCCCAATATCCTCACTGCACTCTTGTATAAAACGATGCATATCTGTAGAAACAGATCCACAAATTCATGACATGTTTTATTTGTATTCTGACTAAATAATAAAAGAAAGAAAACCAGTTCTCAGGAATGCACTGTGATTTTAATCAGGCTAACATGGAAACTATTTATTTATTACACCTGTTATTCCTGTTCAGGTGAAAGATTGAACAACTTGATCGAACCAGAGCGACATGTTCCAGCCTGTGGCCTTCGTCCAGGGCAAATTTCCTGAAGAACAAAAACAGTAAAGTTCTGCGTACAGCCAGCGTGTCTGGAGTTTCGACCTGTCCTCCAGAGCACCTGGGTGATCGGGTGAAGCTGTGCCAGAAACCGCTACGCCGCCTCTCCGGTCGGGTTCAGGAGATGCAAAGTCCTCCTTTCAGCAGATGTCGGTTACTCCACTCCACCGGCGGTTCACCAGCCTCAGACCGCGTAAGGATGCAAACCGGTTTCCAGAGCCGAACTAAAAACTAAAATCATCACAGGGTGGAGAACGTACTGCAGATTCTAACAAAACAAACCAGCCAAACTAGTGTGTGTTATTATAAAGGCTCAGTGGTAATTTTACGGATTAACTCGACTCAAATCTATTTAACAGGCCGAGTGAAGCTGGACTCACAGCGATGCAGAAAAGCAGCTCGAAACAACCTGCAGAGTTACTCAAAGTTTTTAAATGTCTGAACGTTTTTTTACGTCATGTTGGACTGGTAGCATTTTGATTTAACATGCGTTGCTGTGGGGCTCAAAATGTTACTTTTGTGATGATAAAAGGTAAAACTGGAGCCTCGCCGTGTGCAAACTGTCGGCCTTTTTCTTTTTCTTTTTGCACCTGTTCCTGTTTTTGGCACGGACTAGTTTGTATGAATATATCTCACCACCAGTTAAAACTCAGTGTCTCCACCTACAGTCCAAGGTGTGTCTCCTCCACCTTTGTGTCTTTTTGTTAAGGTCAAATACTTCGAATACATTTACTGTACCATAAAGTTTGTACTTTTACTTCAGTTGCAGTCTGGGAACCCATCAGCTGGACTGATGGCTCGACCTCTGGGGACACTGCACAACCTGTTTGGAGCATTAAATGTAGCTAAAAAAGCTCCCGTTCCTAGCTGCTGGCCATCTTTTCTTTTTTTACAAATGCTGATAAGTTTGGAGATTGCATTCTGCTCTCCATATTTACATGCCTGCAGCTAAAGCCTGCTGAAACCTGAATGGTCAGCGAAACCAGAAACCAGCAAGCTTCCATGACCAAGAAACCTGCCCCCTTGCCTACAGCCTCTGCATTTTCATATTTTCCAGTTACATTATTACTGGGCCACCTACACATTACACCTATAGGAGACATCCCATTCTTAATCTATAGGCATCATTATAAAGGTGGCCACCCTTTGCAGCTATAACAGCTTCCACTCTTTGGGGACTTTCCGCAAGCTTTTGGAGTGTGTCTGTGGGATCCCCCCATTCATCAAGAACGTTTGTGAAGTCAGACACTGATGTTAGATCAGAGGGCCTGATCTCCATTTCATCCCAAAGTCGTGGCATGGGGTTGAGGTCAGGGCTCTTTGTGGGCCAGTCAAGTTTGTGCACACCATACTCATCCAACCATGCCTTTTTAAACCTTGCTTTGTGCTCTGGGGTAAAGTCATGCTGGAATAGGAAAGCATCATCCCCCAGCTGTTCCCACACAACAACCATATATTTGTCCAAACTGTCTTGATGAGCTGAAGCATTAAAATCATCCTTCACTGAAACTAAAGCCCAGAAAAAACAACCCCACAGCATTACCCCTCCTCCACCAACTTTACAGTTGGCACAACACAGTCAGGCAAGTAACATTCTCCTGTACTCACCAAACCCAGACCCATCCATCAGACTGTCAGCCAGTGAAGCGCGATTCATCTTTCCACAGAACATGTTTCCACTGCCGCAGAGTCCAGTGCTTTATACCACACCATCCAACTCTTGGCATTGTGCTTGGTGATGTAAGGCTTGCATACAGTTGCATGGCCATGGAAACCCATACCGTGAAGCTCCCAGCACACAGTTATTGTGCTGATGTTAATGTCAGAGGCCTTAGGCACTCCACAACCATGCTCTGTAATTTTACGTTGTCAGTTATTGGCTGAGCTGCCTAAATGCTTCCACTTTGCAATAGTAACACTTACAGTGATGGAGGGAAGAAATTACACCAACAGGATCCTATTCCAGTACCATGCTGGAATTCAGTGAGCTCCTGGAACGACCCATTCTTTCAGAAATGGGACTGAATGAAATACCTGAACTGATTAAGTGGTTTGGTCCAATACTTTTGTCTATATAGTGTATTGTGTTTTTACTGATTACCTCTTCTTCTTCTTCTGCTCCTGTTAGGGGTCACTACGGCGGATCATCTGCCTCCATCTCATCCTATCCCTGCATCCCTCACACCACCCCTCTGCATGTCCTCCTTCACTACATCCATCAATTTTCTCTGTGGTCTTCCTCTTCTCCTCCGGCCTGGCAGCTCCATCTTCAACATCCTTTGTCCAGTATGTCCACTACCCCTCCTCTGAACATGTCCAAACCATCTCAGCCTTGCTTTTCTGACTTTGTCTCCAAACTTCTCAACATGAGCTGTCCCTCTGATGGACTCATTTCTAATCCTGTCCATCCTGGTCACTCAACATCTTCAGCTCTGCCACCTCCAGCTCTAAAGCATACATCGGAAGTTGGCGCTCCTGCTCCAGGAGAGGTTATCCAATATCAACATGGAATGACCGATCAGATCTCTGGAACATAGCGTGACCACTGGTGGAAGATCCCTCAGACCTCAGAGTGCAGATTTTAAGAGGGTTTGTTGTGTTTGGAGACCATCTAAGTCTTGATCTTACCCTGTTGAGAATCAATAAGAAATATGGATTCTTATGAGCACCTTTAATCCTTCCTTTTTTCATGGAGGCAATTTTAAACCCATTTTATCCTTCTGTAAACCTTTACATAGCAAGATAATCCTAAGACAGGGAATATACGCCCTCTCCTTGTTGACCTTATATACAAAGCAAGTAAACCAGCTCCCTGGTTTTAATGCTGTTGTTTTAAATTGTTTCTTTACTTGTTTATCATTGTCTTTCATGCATTTGGAATACCCTGTGCAAATGATAATGGAATACATGCTGAAATTAGAATCAGATGTCCTAACTTATTAACATCCCCCAGGTCATTGGCCACCCATCTATAGTTAGGGTTAACATTCACCTGTTTGGAAGGTTCACAATTCAAAGCTCTAAAAATGAGTAATCTTGTACCTGGTTACTTATATAAAATGGTATTTAGCAGCGCAGTTGCTTTAGGAGTTGCAGTACTTGTCAAGCCGAATGAAAGCGAAAACCTGACTCTGCTGCTTTCTCATTGGCTGACAGCAGCGCAACCTCCAAATCAAAAGAAATGAACCTCCAGAGGGCCTGCTCCTCCAGTTCAAATTCCACACGCACTGACCCGATTGGACGGTTTGCGGTCAAGCGGAAGCGAGGAGAGCCAATCGTCAGGGAGCTGAGGTTGGCAACCTGCTGCGGGTGAGACTTCATGTTTTCAGCCTGCAGCTGATGTCAAGTCAGGACTCATCAGTGAATGTGACAGGCGCACACACACACACACACACACACACACACACACACACAGGATCCCGCCAGAAAGTAACGATTGAACTATTGATACAGTGTCTTCATTAAAAAAACAGGTTTTACAGGGGTTAAAGCACACACAGTTAGCATAATACAGCACAGAACAAGACAACACTGTAAAAGATGACAGCATAGCTCTGTAAACATGTGTTTTAAGGACTGTTTTCAAAGATGAGACTGTTATTCTGAAGTCCAGGGGTCCTGACACTTTCTGTTTTTCAGAATCAGAGGATCTGTATTTGTGGCCCTCACAGACCCAGCTGGCGGATATGATATCCGGGGCCTCAGATACACAACAGGTCCCTCTCGGCTTTTATTTAACCCCTAAAACTTACTAAAAATCAAAGCAGAAATGCCTGACTGTACGCAGTGTGGCACGCGTTCGAATCCCGGAGGCTGGTCGGTAACAGAACTGCGCCCGCGACACTGGGGTGGCTGTCAGTGACAACAAGAGGAGAAAATCCAAGCATGCAACAAACCAAGGTAACTGAAATCAAAATGTTTTAAAGGTCTTCTTTAATGTTGTTTAACTCATGCTATGTATCACTGAGCGCATTTCTCGCAAAAAATTCTGAACTGATAAATCTGACTAAATGTAGACAAATCCTGGACTTGTGTGTCGGTCAGTCAAGCTGCTCCATCCTGGAATCGCAAGCAACTCCAGTTATTTGAAGCTGCAGGACTGTCTTCAAGTAGTCCAAAAAAAATCCCTTCTTCTGTCTTTTTTAAAACTCTTAGTGTTGACCCTGTGATGGCCTGGGGGCCTGTCCGGGATGTACCCGGCCTTGCCAGCCTTGACAGCTGGGATAGGCTCCAGTGCCCCCCCTCCCAACCTTGAACTGGATAAGCGGAAGAAACTGGATGGATGGATGGATGGATCTTTCAAGGAAAGATGTGAAGGAGAATTTACAAGAACCAGAGTACTAAGAGAATCAGAGAGCCTTGCTCTGTAATGTTACTGTGGATGCTGTTGATGTGACTCTTCTGTATTGAAACTACCAACCCCTGATAACAGACAACAAATATTTTAACAGACAAATCATATTGGAATATTAGCCAATTATGGCATAAAATGCAAATCAAGGCAGTAATTTACATGATGATTTGAATGTCTGATGGTGCGTCTCTGTGAATTTTAGGACACCAGCTTCTCTCCTTTCATAAAGGATGCTCCAGTGTATCCTCTGCTGAAGAAGGTAATAAAGGAAGCACTGAAGCACCTTTTCATTAGTATTTTGAGAATTCAACCAGCTCCTTTTATGACTGCTAGGCAGGTACTCCACCTTTCAAAGCAAAAATGAATACATAACCACAAGCAAAGGCTTTAAAAATGCAGAGTGGATAACGGTGTTGCAGAAAGCACTGGAGTGCTTGACCAGTCAGCAAAGTTCAGAAAAAAAATCCCACCAAAACAGTTCCTGTACTGTCAGAAAACCCAGACACTGAAGGCCTCAGAAAACATCTTTTATATTGTATTTCATCATTAAACCAGAAGGACTTGACAGAGAGACATTTTGCTAATAATGATCACAGAATGAGGAATAAAACCTGCCCGTGTCTGCAGTCGATGGTGGTGAACTTGAAATTGCAGTCGTGAAAATGACAGTTTTCAGGGTGATAACTATTCAGCACCTTTGGCAATGGAAACTTCAAACAATGGGTTTTTTTTTCTTAAATTGGGATCTTTATTTTTTGATAAAGATATCACACTCATCATGTGAAAAAAGAACTAAGTACACCCTTACTGCTTCCATAGGAATTAAAAGGGTAAGTAGCAGACAGGTGCTGCTAATCAAATGCAAGTGATCATCAGCCGGTGTGTGCACCAAGGTTTTGGCAGTTTTCTGCTCTGGAGCATTACCAGCAAAGTCACCTCAAGGTCAGACCGTGCAATGCTCAAATAACCCCAGACTCTACAGGCCTGGGTTAGATGTTAAAGTTCATTACAGTACAATTAGAAAAAGACGGCACAAGTCTGGCTTCTTTGGAAGGGTTTCCAGGGGAAAGCCTCTTCTCTCTGAGAAGAACATGGCTTAGGTTTTGCAAACTTGCATCTGAATGTACAAGACTTCTGACACAATGACCTTTGGACAGATGAGATCAAAGTGGAGATTTTTAGCAGCAAATCTACAACAGAATGGCTGAAAAAAAAAATGGATCAAGATGTTGCAAAGGTCCAGTCAAAGTCCAGACCTCAACCCCAGTGAATTCCTGTGAAACCGGAAGAGAGCTGTGCACAAACGAATGCCTACAGAGCTCAATGTACTGACGCTGTGAAAAAGGCTGGACCAAAATTCCTCCACAACAATGTGAACACACACTTGCACACTTCACATAAGCCTCGTGTTTCTTTGTCCATCAGGAGCACTTTGTGTATAGCATCATGAAGATGTATACTGTTTTTATTCTGAAAGAAGTCACTCATGAAGTATAAAGAAAGTTCAACAAAACTTCACAAAATTAAAAATGGATTTGTGCATGAGAGCTTTTCTTCTTTCCTCTGATGGTTCGACAGATATGGATCAAACTATCTACACCTGCAGCAGCTCCAGCTGATAGACGTCACGACTAACAGAAATCACCATCAGACACCACAAAATCAGGTTTACTGTTTGAGGAGGGCAGCTGTAGCTCAGGGGGTAGAGCGGGTCGCCTGGGGGTTCAATCCCTGGCTTCTTCAGACAAGACATCAAACCTCAAATTGTTCCGGGCGCATCCATCCAAGTGTGTGTTTAAAGGTGTAGAATAAAAAGAGCTTCGAGTGCTCAGTCAGAGTAGAAAAGTGCTATTTAAGTGCCAGGCCATTTACCAATAAAGTTTAGCTTCACATGATTTTAAATCTCAGCTGTGGGAGTCTTGGAGATGTTGTTTACAGCTGATTTAACATCAGCCTGCAGAGTCGGGAATCTGAGAGGAGCAGCCTGCAGGGACAGATCTGAGAGAGGCTTTAAGGCTCAAACCCTGATTTAATGGCTACGTTTTAAGCTCAAAGGCACAACAGGGCAGTACTCTAAATATTTCAATTTCATGTCACTTAATGCTTATCCACTGCAGCTTTAATTATATTGCAGGCAAAGATTTCCACCCAGAAAATCTATTTGATGCCAAACATGATTTGTACATGATTTTTGAGTTTTGGAAATATTCACAGCTGTTAACTGGAATGAATCCTTAGCTGCAGCCTGATGTGCTGTTTACATGATTTAAAATTCCACATTCCTGCTTCTTGCTTCAGCACGAAGCAGGACTTTTACTTATAGCAGAGTACTTTTACTTTGTTGCAGTTTTGCTTTCACTTAAATAACCTGACAGCTTCCTGCAGGACTGGATGAAAAGCAGGGTTAAATATTTCCTGCTCTTATCTTTTCTTATCTCTCCACCAGCATGTGTCACTCTGCTGCAGACCACCCCCCCCCTTACCCTTCCCCTGCTGTCACTTCAGTGGTGAATGTGTTATTAAATGTCAGTGGGAGTTCAAAAGTAAAGAGTGGCTGTAATATTTAGCAAACTTAACGTCTGCATAATTTTCTGTCTGACACATTCAGGTTAAACACCCCCTCACAGCTTCCTCTTGTTGTCCACCTCCCCTTTCCTCCTGCAGAAGTGGACCGTTCCCCGCAGTCTCTTGCTCACGCCTGGGACGAACCATGAGCGAGCTGCGGGGGTGTGCTGCTGCGTCAGACCACCTGCTGAGGTAAGAAGGATTTAAAGTTTTTAGCCCACAGATCTGATCTGGTTATAAAACTGCAGCAGGCTGACACTCATAGGTTAACAGGGCCGTAGCGCCGACTTGTCGGACGACTGGGACCAGACTCACTGGTTTGACTGGCGTCTTACATCCTAAGAGCATCACAGACTAAACAAATACAAGCAGTAACAGAAAAAGTCCCAAATATTTATACCACACTTTATTTAAGGTAATTTAGACTGAAGATGGGACTGTTGTCCTAAAGGGGGCGCTGGAGTAACCATGATAATAATAATAGCAAATATTGTTGTTATTATTATTATTATTATTAAATAGTTTTAAGATTCATAAGAAATATAAAAAACAGAATAAATATAAAGAATAAAGTAAATTTAAGAAACCTAATCTGTAACCTATATAGTTAGTTAAATAACAAACATGAACAATATCTGCACTGTATATGCTTAAAAATAGGAATAAGAAACACACATGAAATAAGTCTTGGCCAAAAAACTCTAAACTTAATGAAAAATAACGTACGCACAGTCATTTGTGTCCTCGTAATGTAGTGGTTTACACATTCACCTTACAAGCAGAGCGCCCGGTCGGGAACGGCATTTAATTCAATTCAGTTTTATTTATATAGCGCCAATTCACAACAAAGGTCGCCTTTGCACTGTAAGATAAAGACCCTACAGTATTACAGAGAAAACCCCCAACAATCAGACAATCTGCTATGAGCAAGCACCTGGAGACTGTGGGAAGAAAGAACTCTCTTTTAACAGGAAGAGACCTCCAGTAGAGCCAGGCATCTGTCTCTATTGGTCGGAGGTGAGGGGAGAGAGAAGAGAGAAAGGAGAGTAAAGAGAGACGCAGACCTACGGGAGAGAGAAGACATTTAATCCGGCATAAAACCTCTGCCAAATTACCAATGTGGATTCATCTGCTGTGGCGCCCCCTTGGGAGAATACACGGAAGTAGCTGAAGGAACAGCATCAATTGAAATCAATTGAAAAAGAAAGTTTTCACAAAAACTAAGTACACCCTGACTGCTCCTGTAGGAATTAAGAGAATCAAATGCGCATGATTAACTGATCATCAGGCAGTGTGAGCACCTCTATAAAAGCATTCATGCCACAATCTTCCCAGGAGTGGACGCCCTGGCAAAGTCATCCCAAGGTCAGACCATGCAATGCTCAGAGAAACTGCAAAAAACCCAAAGAGCTACATCTGAGACTCTACAGGCCTCAGTTAGCATGTTAAATGTTAAAGTTCGAGACAAGACAATTAGAAAAAGACTGAATATGATCTGCTTGGGAGGGTTGTCAGCCTCTTCTCTTTACAAATAACATGGCAGCACTTCTTCGGTTCACAAAGTTGCATCTGAGCAAAGAAGCCAAATTAAAGTCGTTTGTCCATAATGCACTGCACCACCTATGGCAAAAATCAAACTCAGCACAAACACCTCACACTGACTGTCGAAGCACGGTGGTTGAGGTGTGATGATTTGGGTTTGTTTTGCAGCCACAGGACCAGGGCACGTTGCAGTCACTGAGTCTACCATGACCTCCCCTGTAAACCAAAGTAGTCTAGAGCCAAATGTGAGGCCATCTGTCCCACAGCTAAAGCTGGACTGAAATTGGATCATGACAATGATCCCAAACACAGCAGCAAATCTACAACAGAAGGGCTGAAAAAGAAAAGAATCGAGACGTTGTAATGGCCCAGCCAACGCCCAGACCTCAGTGTGATTGAAAAACTGTGGTGGGACCTTAAAGGCCTTAAAGGGCCTGCACATTTCAGGGAACTTAAGCCGCGCTGTAAAGATGAATGGGCCAGAAATCCTCCCCAACTATGTGAGAGACTGATAAAGAGAAACAGTACTTCAAGATCTTGCTGCTAAAGGTGGTTCTACAAGCTACTGAATCATGGGGTGTACTTTATTTTATATGCACAGAACGAAAGAAGCCCCTCACTCACCCCTATATGTATTTAGAATAACAGCTAGCTTCACGCATGTGCAGCTCACCTGAACACCAAACCTGTGTGCATGTGTAACAACACCTCAGGTCGTCATGGATCCTGTGATCCCGTGGGTGTACTGAAGCTGCCGCGTTGTGTTTTTTTGACATTCCTGCGTGTGGATCTCCTCGCTGCAGGCTGCGGC